>JAMQGT020002786.1:0-26708 GCA_024447675.2 Pterophyllum scalare | reverse complement strand
GCCAGGCTGGCCAGGCTGGAGTGGCACGCCTCCGCCTCCCAGGCACGCCTGCCCGCCTCCCAGGCTCACGCCCACCTCAGCCTCAGCTGGGACCACCACCCACCTGCCACCACGCCCACCCCACCCACCCAGCCAGGCCCAGGTGATCATGGCCGTCGTGGCCTGCCTGCCTGCTGGCCTGCCCGCCTCCCGCTTTGCCGCCCGCCCGCCGCAGCACCTGACTAATTATTATTTTCTTATTAATTTGTTGTTGGTTGTTTTCTCACCCCTCTCTCTCTCTTGTTGCCTTTTGTTTTGCATTTCTGGTTTGTTGTGGTTTGTGTGCTGCTGGGTTTTTTTTTGGATCTCTTGTCTTGCATGTGCACCCACCGGGCACTTCTTTAGACACACATTTCTAGTACTGGGTCGGACCCCTTTTTTGCATTCAAAACTACCTTTTCGTGGCACAGATTCAACAAGGTGCTGGAAACACCCCTCAGAGACTTTGGTCCACACTCACATGTTTGCATCACACAGTTGCTGCGCATGATGAGAACCCTCCAGTTCCACCACATCTCAAAGGTGCTCTGCTCGATTGAGATCTGGGGACCAGAGAGGCCATTTGAGTGCAGCGAAATCACTGCCAAGTTCGAGAAAGCAGTTTGAGATGGTTTAAGATTTGCAACATGATGTCCATCCATTCATCGTCGCAGCAAAAATCGAGACCAGCATCGTTTTTCCAGTCTTCTGTTGTCCAAAATTGTAGCTCCAGTTTCCCTTTCTTAGCCGGCAGGAGTGGAATCAGGTGAGCTCTCCTGCTGCTGTTCAACATGTTGTTTGCATCAAAGAGCAGTTACAGGTATGGTGTACTTAACTGAGTGAGTGTATCTGTGGTAGACGTTTGCATGTCTCCATAACTGTGTATTTGTTGTTTTGCGTGTCTTTGAAATTGTTTTCCATCTTTTTGTAGCTGTTTTGTGTTTCTTTAAAGTGGTTCTGCCACTCTGGTTTATTGTGCGTCTTTTTATAGAATTCGTTTTATGCCTGTTTTTGCGTCTCTCTCTGTAGTTGCGTCTGAAATTGTGCCTCGGTATTTGTGGCAGTAGTTTTGTGTCTCTGTGGTCATTCTGCATCCTTTTGCATCCGTCTTGTTGGTGAAACTTTGCAGGTGAACTCTGATGATCTGCTGACCAATCAGGCTCCGGCGTCTGTTCTCATTCAGTAATCCATTCATCATCAGTGTTGTTTTGTAGTTTTAATGCTTCCGCGTGAAATGAGTCATAAAGGGGGACGGCCTTCTTTTCCTCTCCTGTGGCCACATGAGTCAACGTGTCATTGAGGTGCGCGGTAGCATATGCCGTGCTCATTCATTGTGTTCCCTCTGCTGTCCCCGAGGACTCCTTATAACAAGGTGGAGGGAATACCTGATCTCTCGTGTTTTAAGTGGTTAGATCTCAGGTTACGCTCTCCACTGGGGGGTGAGCCTGTTGCATTCTGATTCCCGTTTTCCCACAGAACCTCCGAGCAAGGAGGCCTCAGCACCTTCTGTCTTGCATGAAACACCGGAAACCCGACACTCTTCTGTCCTCGATCCCGGCTGAAGGAATCGGAGCACGCAGGGGGATCATCTTTCAGCTCCCACGTCCGACGCTGGCTTTACCCGAAAGGGCCACACCAGGTTCAGGCTTGTCAGCTCTCGGCTGACAATGCTGTACGAGTAGCTGCAGCTTTAGCAGCTCAAGCAGTTTAATCCATGACCTTTACAGATGCTCTTTGCCTTGCACAACTCACTTTTTTGATAGTGGGACACATAATCTCACTGATTAAACTGAAACGTGTGGGTAAGATGCTTTTATCCCTGAGCTTTATATGAAAATAATATATTTTTAGCATTAATACTCATCAAAATAATGGACTTAATAGACAGCTACTATACAACTCTTAATATTGTAGGCTCCCTTGTGCCCCAGCTTTGACACAGATCTGAAGAGGATGTCCTGTGATGTCTGGCACTGGCATGTTAGGTCCTCTCAGCTGGGACCTCAGTGCACTGAGCTTGTAGCGGTACACATCCCACAAACTGATCTGAGAAGTCTGGAGACCAGGTTGTGCTCCCTGAGTGGTTCCCGGGCTCTTTATGCGATTTATTGTCATGCTGGGAGCGCCTCTACCGTAAAAGGTGCCCTTGGGCTACATCGGTGTTCAGGTGGGTGCCACATGTCAAAGGAACCACCAAAGGTTTCCCAATGATCACAAAAGGCTAGAACGTTTTCTCAACAGCTTATAAAATTATTTAAAATTCTGGTATTTTGGTTTTCAGTGTAGGTCAAAAATCAATTTTGATACTCATAATTATACATATCAGCAAGAATAACACAGTACAGCAGAATAAAACACACATTATATGGACAAAAGTACTGGGCCACCTACACAACACCTGCAGAAGCTGAGGCCCATGCCATGAAGCTCCCAGTGCACATTTTTTTCTGCTGATGTTAAAGCCAGAGGATATCTGGAGATCTGAAGCTGCCGAGTCAGCAGAGCGCTGGCAACTTTTACAAAAACAAGAGAGCCTGGATGTTAGTGCCGAGTGAACTCGAGAGACAGCAGGGTCACCGAGGAACCGGATTATCGCTCAGCACCGGACGACAATCTGATGGAGACGGGATGTTGGGGCTGGGCCGAAAATGTAGGCAGATGATTTTAATGAGAGGCAGCTGTAGGCAGAGCCCAGACAAGTCCAGCCCATCCTTCAGCTGAAGAGCGGTGTGAGAACACATGACTATCACAGGGAGAACAACTTAAAAACAATATTTAGAAATATTTTAATTGCCTAGGTGTCATTTTCACTTTGTTATTTCGGTTCAGGCACCAAATGCTGCTTGGTTACGTTGTGTTTTGGGTGAGATAATCCCCCTTTTACAACATTTACCCCGCACGGTGAACCCAAGCAGTTCTTTACAAGCTTCCCTGTCTGACTCGCTGGGAGGGAACTCCGTCTCACCATCGCCAGAAACCGGGTGCATCCAAAGGACACCTTTAACGTTTCTCTGAGACTCCAGCAGCCTTGACAAAAGGGGGCATTTGGCACCCTGGGAATGAGACCAGGCTGAATTTTATGGTTGTAATTCATTAAGCATCATTGTGTCAGTGAGGGCAGATGTCAAACCTAAACCTTAAAAATCTATAAGTTGGTGTAATAACACATAAAGAGTCTGTCTTTTTATCTGAGACGGATGGATCGCTGTTTGACACACAGCTGGTCCTCAGCTCAGTTCAGCTGAGTTCAACAGGTGTTTTAACCATCAGGCCCTTCAGCCTCGGTGCCGGCGGCGCTTCACTCTCAGTATTTCACCCGCTCGGCCTCAACGCTCCTCTGCCGGGGACACACAGTCGACATCAGCTTGCGCTCCGCAGCGCCGAACCAACGGAGGAAATATTTTTCCACGTGGAAGACGGTGATTTAGTGGCTCATTTAAACCTGTGTCCAGGCACCGCGTAAACCCATCACCATTTTAGCTCTGCTGCCATTTGAATCTGATGAAAAACAGCAGGATATTTTCAGCACAGATACTCCACAATACATGAAGCAGTTTTTGGTTTATAATTAGATGGCTGTCTGATGATAGCCAGACCTTCAGGTTATAATTTAACCACCTTCTCTTTTCCGCCTGCATCAGTGCTGACAATGCATGCAGCGAATTTACAGCCTCCGAGGGAGCTAATGAACCCCTCTGGCATCGCACCAAAGGTCTGGTCGTAGATATAAAATAGGAATCCCACACTTCAGCACAACGGGGATGTTTTATTTTCCGGTGGAGATGCAGACACGCAGGGCTGATTTGTAGCGTGTGTGTGTCTGCTTACACACATTAACAGGTGTTCGCCGCCGTATCACAGAAACCAGACCAAACACGGCGCTAAAGCCAGTGTGTGCGACTTTTACACGTTATTTGTTGCCAAATGAGTTTGCAGGATGCTGATTAAGCCCATCAGCGTGAAGTCAGTCGCTGTTTTTGCAGTCTGAAGGAGTTTTCATGCGGTGGGCGACATTCCTGTACTCTTCTAGTGATGCGTTTTACATCAACCAGCAACAACGGGTCTGCCAAGGCTACAGAGGGGAGAGCAACGGAGCGACGTAGATACAGTGGTGGAAAAACCGGCGGCAGATCCAAGAAAAGTTTCTCACGCTCCGCGTAAAAAAACAGAAGCTCAGCATTTAGAGGAAGGATAACTTTTTAAAGCTGCAGGTATACTGACATTATGAGCACACAATTGTGATTATTCTCACAGCTGGTGTGGAGGGACGGTTTCCGCACTGCAGGTTCAGCAAAGCCGGTTTCTGGAAGTGAAATTTTAACACCTCCATGTAAGACTCATATCCTGCTCTGCTGCACCTCAGAGTGAGTTACTGTCAGAGATCAGAGAGAGTGTCTCCAGAGAGAGGCTGAATAGACACTGACCTCCTTGTGGAGCAAGTCTGCGGGTGACACCCACCCACTGTGAGCCAGCAGATGTTCAGCCCAGCGAGCAGGATGGCAGGGATCATTTGTCAGTGTGGCTCACTGCTTTGGTCCCGAATTAAAATGAATTAATCATTGAATGGCCAGAAATTCATTAAGTCGTTGTCCCCAGAGGAAGAATCCCAATGACTTAACCCCTTTGGTCACAATCTTTTTAGGTAGGAGATGTCAGACAATTAATATTACAGCACAATATATAGCTGTGGAAAGTGAAGTACACGATTGTTTGTGCAGTGACCGAATGGGTTAAGTGATCTCAGTCATCCTGATAGTGTTAAAAAAAAAAAGGCGACTGGACTTCTTTAAGTATTTGAAGATGTTTCGCCTCATCCAAGAGGCTTCTTGAGTCCTAAAACCAAAAGGTGGAGAGTCCCAGGTATTTGTCCCCGTTGGAGGTGGTCACTGACCCACTACTAATCATGTGCGTCATCGCATGAGCCAAGGTGTAACCTTCAGGGGTTACTTAAAGAAACTTAAAGAAGTCCAGTCGCTTTTTTTTTTTTTCAAGCTCTTAATCCATCCAGTTTATTCCATTTATCCACTTCAGGGTTAATTTAACTACCACAGAAATCGACGCATAACGTATATCTGCAGTGGCTGCCTGCCTCGCCAGTCTTTGCGATCCAAAGTTCAACGAGCACAGCATTAAATTAAGATGATTAAAATGTAAAACCTCCACATTTATCCGCGTATCGCCACAGAGGACAAAAAGATGCGTCTCTGCCCGCCTCGCTCTTCTGAATGTAGCACTCACTTCATCGACGCTGCAGCATCGAGCTGGCTGGCTGCTGACGAAGAGCTCAGAGTCAGATTTGCTCAGCCATGGCGTTGACTGCTTATTTCACTCATGGTAGCATGTGAATAAGATGATCTTATTAAATTAAATGGCTACTCCTTCATCCAAGTGTTTTAAGTCTGGTTCCCTGCGCCAGGTCAAACAATCCACCTTTCTATGAATACGTCAAGCACAGTTTTTTACTGTCCTTCTTTAGTCCTCAATATAATTATTCAGCAGACAGACAGTCTGTAGTGTCCATGCTTTATAACCATAGCAAAATAATTTCTTCCCCCAATCAGTTCATCACGAGGATAAAATCGAATTAGGTATGCTTCAAAATCTCTTGGACGTCATAACTGCAAATCTAAAATTCAGAGGCTTCAATTAACCGGCCGAGCACTGCAGCATAATTTCCTCCTGCAGAAAAAACAATACCGCACACTCCCACCGCCAGGCACAAAGCCACACCGTGGATTACTAAAGTACCTCGGATGCTCCACACTAGTTTCCAGCATGAACTCGTTCTGGAGGAGCACGAGGATTCTTGGTTTCCCTCCTGAAGTGCAGCCCGTTCCTGCTAACGGGCTGCAGGGAGGGCATGGGAAACGAGCTTGTTAATTCATCTTACAGCAGCATTTCTATAGGCTTCTCTTCCACGACAAAAGGGGAGGAGAAAACAAAGCCAGCCGTGGTTTTTCTTCGGTTTTGTTGCAGTAAAACCGACCAGTCAGTGAAGCGCATTCCTCACATTGTGAACGGGAGTACAGACACGGCTGGGAGCGTCACTGTGCTGTAAAGCCAAATCCAAAGAATTTAAAATGTGTAACTGGTGATGGTGTTTGGGGGGGGGACATATATCCCAGGGTTACCTGTGCCAGCCTGGAATGTTCACTAGCAACCAACTCTCAGCTACAAAGCAATGGGCAACTAGCGGATTGCTCTGTATTTGGATGGAGCTTCACTACAGAGGCCTGTGGTTTCCTGTCCTGTGACCACGTTTGGAAGAGAGTGGAAAGTGCTAGGCTACAACACGCAGAGACAGATATCTGCTAATTAGTTATCTACTAAAATATGATGCTGTCACTCACTAAAACTAAAGCAAGCCATATTATTTGTCAGATAATTCCATTTAAAATGCTCCAAAAAGGCACCAACACCACATCAGCAGAGGTCGGCAAACAGCTGACGGTCGTTACAAAGGGGGAAACGATCCGCAGCGGACAAATTCATTTTTGTACCAGACAGTAAGCATGTTTATTTCATTGCTGAAGTTGGTATTTTAACATGGGAGTCTGTGGGGATTGGCTCACTTTTGAAGGCACCTTCAACTTTCAGCCCACCTGGGTGCGCCTCACCTTTTGCCAAGTATCCAAAATACTCTAAAGGTGGTTTGTCTTGTGTGGCTACATGTTGCACTAACACAATTATTTTAAGGTCAAATAGGTTGACATTTGATTAAATGTCTGTTATTCTGATCTCCAGCTTCTTCACTGACTGACTGTGACGAATTTCTGGACTGTGTTAACTCTAAAGGTCAGTAAAGGTCAGAATATTTGAGCTGCAGCAGGACAGAAACTATGTGGCTGCAGTTTACACTGAAACAAGCTTTGGTTGTTTCCTAAATAATGTGCAATGGCTGGAGAGGCACCACAAGCCACACGGACCCGGGCAGTTGCTCTTCTGCGCTCAGTTAACCTTCAAGTAAGTGCAAAATAGAAAATGGATTTCTCTTTATAATCCAGAGGATGGACAGTGACATAACGCTGCGTGGCATCATCAAACAGGTTAATCTGAAGGTTGAGATTGCCTTGTGTTATGTTGCCTTGTGTTGCATCATGAAGCAGTGAAATATGTTTGAACTCAGTCGTCTGAGATGCAGACTGAGCACTAGAGAAGTGGGGTCAGAGACCTCAGCCTTGGGGCGAAGGCTGAAAGGATTTCCCAGTGCAAACAATAATGGGACTCTGTTTACTTCTCACATACACAAGTATTACATCTGCAGGTCATGTGTCCAAGCAGAAAGCCCATCCAACGTGACCCAACCTGTGCAAATGAGGGCAAACATTCAGCATTTTTAAGTAATCTAAAACCAGGCTGCTTCACACTTTAGTGATGGTGATAACTGGTGGATTAATAGAAGATTAACCTGCAACAATTTTCTCTTTACTTCAGTTTTATATGACTGGAAACTTGATATCATAGAGATTTTTATATTTTATTTTATATTCAAAGCAGAGCGCACCCAGCAAACATCGCGACGCTGAATAAACGTTAAGTCGTGGTTGAGAAATGGATCCAAACTAAAGTCGTTGATGAGAGGAAATCGGTGTTGAAAAACTGATTTATATTATCTTTTGATCAATTACAACAAAACAGTCACATTTGAAGAATATCATGATGTTTCCTCTCTGAGGCTCACTTCTCATCCATCTCATGGACTACCTGATCATTACAATAATCAATAACTGCAGCTCAAGTGAACGCACAGCCACACAACAGTTTCTGTAGACCGCGATTACCAGAGTCAGTTTTTCTAAACACAATATTTTTCACGATGACTTCGGGTCTGCGGCAGATTATCAGCAGATCCGCTGATACCGACAAAAAATAGCTGCAGCCAAGCGGCTATATTTGCACACCAGGATTCATCAATTCCCTCCCATGCATTTCATCACAATAAGCACAAAGCCTTCATTTGGGCTCTCTTTTAAGTCAGTGCACTTCATTATGCTTCACTATGTTTGCTGTCAATCAGCTCCTGCTCACACAAAGAAGCCGCAGTCTCTGCCAAGTTACAGTATGGGGTGGAAATCTGAGTTTCTTTGTTTGCTGGAAACTTAATTTCAAGCTTGGTTTGACGTTCACTTTAAAAATGATAACATTAAAAAAAAAGTGCTGATTGTTGGTAGCACATATTTCTAGAACAAATAGAAGTAAGTTGTCGATAGGTGAGGAGCAAACCTAGAAATGTTGCGTATGATGCACAGACATCCTGACAGCTCAGTATAACAAAGCTGCATCTGTTCTGCAGAGACGGATGTGTGAACAGCAGGGGAGCAGGTATGAATCCCCACTGGGCCTCCTGGCAAAACTCGGCCCAATATTTCATTGATTTTCCCCATTTTTGTGACAAGACAGAGGATAGAAATTCAAAGGCATCACATCCTCAGAGCTCTAACCCAAATCTAGCAGCAGCTTGAGATTGCCATGCCGGTGGGACCGCAGTCTGACCGGACTTTGCTGAGAGGAGCTCGCCTGGTTAGAAAGCTGCTGCCGTGACCCACTTCTCTTGTTTACCTCGTGTCTGGATTCGATATGCCGACCAGACAAGGAACAAAAGGTGGTTTTATCTTTACGGTGTCTGGTATTTGATGCTGGGAACAAAAGCGGTAATGCTGGAAGAGGCAATGCAACTTTATACAGTCCTGCATATTTGATTGAACATTTGCAACTTTTGATTTCTAATTTAGTGATTTCCAACTGGCAATAAAAACCAGACGGTGCTTCTGCAGCAGTTTGGGGATATGTGGGGATATGTTATCTGAAACTATCGGTATAAGCAGCAGTTAAATAGGCAACTAAAATTAAAGGATCTGTCACAGTAAGCTAATTGCTTATACAAACAGTGTGGATAGCAGTATGGATTAGCTAAAAGCATCGCTAAACAGTGGAAACTGTTAGCTATTGGATGAACTGCTAGCTAAACATAACTATATTTGAAATAGGAAGAAAGATTTATGAATAAAAAGTTGGAAATTGTTAACTAAAGAATATATTAACCATTGAAATTGTTGTCTAACATATGGACAAACAAATGAAATTATTAGCTTAACACAGTGGAACAATATTTATAATGAGCTATAGAGTTAAAATGATTAAAAAAAACAGTTACAACATATTATTGTAAAGCATTAATTAACAGTTGAAACTGTTAAATAAATAAATTGTTTATCAATACTATTGGATACTGTAGGCTAGCATAACAGCTGAAATTGTTAGCTAAAGATAATAAACAGTTTAAATACCAAGCTAGTTTTCCATTATTAGCTAAAACGACAGATAACAGTTGAAATTATTAGTTAAAACTGTAGCTACATTAATTTGTTAGCCGAGTATAACTGATATAGTTAGATCAAAGTATAATAAGTTGAAAACTATGGATTAACATTTAATTCAATTCAATTCAATTTTATTTATATAGCGCCAAATAACAACAGTCACCTCAAGGTGCATTATATTGTATGTAGTATGTAAGACCCCACAGAGGAATCCCAACAGTCAAAACGACCCCCTGTGAGCAAGCACTTGGCAACAGTGGGAAGGAAAAACTCCCTTCTAACAGGAAGAAACCTCCAGCAGAACCAGGCTCAGGTGCATTGAAGGACATATCCTGGTCATAAATGACTCCAAGATTTCTCAGTGTTACTGGAGGCCAAAGTGATGCCATCCAGAATAAGTATCTGGTTAGACACCATGTTTCTAAGATTTGTGGGGCCGACTACAAAAACTTCAATTTCATGGCTAGATAAAGCTGAGTATCATGTGCATAACTATGACAATTTATGCAGTGCTTTCTAATAATACTGCCTAAGGGAAGCATGTATAATGTAAATAAAATTGGTCTTAGCACAGAACCCTGAGGAACTCCATAATTAACCTTTGTGTGTGAAGAAGACTCCTCATTTACATGAACAAATTGGAGTCTATTAGATAAATATGATTTAAACCACTGCAGTGCAGTACCTTTAATACCTATGGCTCTAATCTCTGTAATAAAATGTTATGGTCAATAGTATAAAAAGCTGCACTTTTGATACTATTTAACCCTGCCAGTTAAATATAACTGATAAAGAGTTCAAATATCTTGATAAAACTGTACAAAGTTAGAAACTGTTTGCTAAGGAGTTGCACTCAGAACTGTTAAACATAGCTGATAAACAGTTAAAATACATTGCTGATAGTATAAATGGAAAGTTGGCATTTTATAGCTAAAAATATAGAATTAAGAATTGAAATTGTTAGCTAACAATAGTTAACCATAGTTAAAAATAATGGTGATGATACTGACATGAAAAAAAGGCTCTAAAAAGGATCAGCAGCTTAAATCAGACACATGGTAAAATGAAATGAATTCAAATGAATATTTTCTTTTACAAAAGGGGTTCTGATTTTTCTAAGATTCAAAAAGGGCAACATATATGTGCATAGACTGTTAGCTTGTATTTCATATACTAATACAGGAGCATCTAAGATCATGCTTGATAATTGTCTGGGTTCTGATTTTTTTCAGTAAGAAAGTAATTCAGTGTCGTACTAGTTATACACAGCAAAGAGAATTAGCGGATACGGTGGAAGTCATTTCCTTAAAACGTTGCATCTGAACAGAAAAGTTCAGGCTTTCAGGTGTACATGATTTTAACAAATGACGAAATCTGAGTCATCACTGTGGATAACCTGAGTTAACTTTGTTGTTATTATTATGTAGTCTCTATATGTAATCTCCCAGATTACAGAGGCAGATTTTTGTCCAAGAGTTTGAGAAACATTTTATTATCACCCCACAGAAAATGATAAATGGTAAACTTCCCTTTGTAAGTCTAGTCTTTGTGTATGCCTAAATATTAAATATAAAAACATCTGGTTTAAATTCAAAGAATAACCCCACGAAAAATAGTCCCGAGTACCTTCAGCCATCCTGTTGGGATTAACTCGCCCCTATAATTTCAGCTCACACACCTGTAATGACCACATTAGGCTCCTGTCGTACCCTCAATTACACAGAACAGGTCTCCTACAGATCCAGTTCAAAAACACAACTTTATGAGTAACAGTCATTAAAGCAAATTATTTTACATGGAAACGCAAGCAGTCATGTGATATTTTACACCCTGGATAACACTGAAAATTGTAGATGTTTCTCCAGGTTCTCCGATGAAGTTGGAGGGCTGTCAGGTGGCAGAGCAGCAAAAAAAACTCAAGCTGTGTCAGAAATATTCCGGCGTCCTGGCAGATGCCCGTGCGGCACGCTCAACCCCCAAAACAAATCTAATTTGACCAAAAAACCTTTTTATTTGACTTCTTTGCTTTTGTTTACTATTTCTGCACAGTCTGCAAACACCATCCAAACAACTGCCTCCGCCTTTCCCCTCAGACTTTCTTAAACACTCAGCCTGACATTTATCAGGGTAATAAAAGAGCTCAAGTTGTCCTCGGGTTCATTCACTGGAGACCGACTATGGTAAACAAACAAGGAGAGTGAAAGACTAACCCTGCTGTTCGGAGTCAAATGCATCCTGTACAGTATAATCCCCAAACGGAGGCCTTTTGTTGTGTTGTGCTAACTGCAGGGTGTGGTGGTATTACTGTACCATACCTCCGCAGACCTGTCAGGATAAAATACGGCTCACACAAGAAACACAAGAAAGAGGAGAGAGGCACTCCGAGGGTGCTGGCGTGAAAGCAGAGCTGAGATGAAAACTGTGGAAAGCAGAATGCAGGCATTGTTGAGCACTGTTTTGTCTTAAAAGCATCACAGGGATTATGGTTCAGACCATAAAAAAGGGGGGGGGGCTGTGGCTGACGAGTTAAATCATATTCACAGCTGTGAATAAAGTCAGGTTGTTTTCATAATGGGAATGTTGCATCCAAATGACAGGCAGATCCAGCCTCAGCGTGACAGTGATATACAGTAAATGCCTCAGTGGGGTGAAAACAGGCAAGAGGGGGATGGCAGCGATATGCGAGAGAATGGCTCGGCAAACCTGTTATTATAACAGGACGTGGCCGTTTGTGGCTACAGCTGCAGAACTGCATAATATGAGAATAGGAAACTCTGCTGATAGGCCTGCTATTGTTCCACTGCGCCGAGAAAACCAACAAAATAAACATGACATGGGCTTGTCCAAACAACAACGCTGAATTTATGAGACAAACGCAGCGAGGTGCGGCGCGCTGGCAGCGAGAGCGTACACCAAATACTAAATGGATCTCAGGCACAGACTTGTCAGAAAAGGACAGTTTATAGAAAAAAACGTTCAGAGTGGATACGCTTGGATGGACTGGAATGGTCAGCCAGAAACCGTCATGCAGTTTATCCCATTTCAGCCACCAAACACTCTTCGATAAACTGTCCTTTTTCTGACAAGTCTGTGCCTGAGATCCATTTAGTAACTTGGTGTACGCTCTCGCTGCCAGCGCGCCGCACCTCGCTCCGTTATGTCTCATAAATTCAGCGTTGTTGTTTGGACGAGCCCATGTCCATGTTTACTTTGTTCGTTTTCACGGCGCAGTGGAACAATAGCAGGGGCCTATCAGCAGAGTTTCCTTATTCTCATATTATGCAGTTCTGCGGCTGTCGCCACGAAACGGCCACGTCCTGTTATAATAACAGGTTTTACCGAGGGCCGTTTCTCTCGCATATCGCTGCCATCCCCTGCCTGCCTGTTTTCGCCCCACTGAGGCATTTACTGTCTGTCACTGTCACGCTCACGCTGGATCTGCCTGTCATTTCGATGCAACATTCCCGTCTGAAACGAGGGGCCAAAAAACCTGACTTTATTCACAGCTGTGAATTGTCCTGATTTAACTCGTCAGCCGCGACCCCCCCCTTTTTTATGCGTCTGAACCACTAATCCCTGTGATCCTTTTAGACGAAAACGAGTGCTCAGACAATGCCTGCATTCTGCTTTCTTCCACAGTTTTCATCTCAGCTCTGCTTTTCACGCCAGCACCCTCGGAGTGCCTCTCTCCTCTTTCTTGTGTTTCTTGTGTGAGCCGATATTTTATCCTGACAGGATCTGCGGAGGCATGGTACAGTAATACCACCACACCCTGCAGTTTGGCACAACACAACAAAAGGCCTCCGTTTGGGGATTATACTGTACAGGATGCATTTGACTCCGAACAGCAGGGTTCAGTCTGTTCACTCTCCTTGTTTGTCTTACCATAGTCGGTCTCCGGTGAATGAACCCGAGGACACCTTTGAGCTCTTTTATGTACCCTGATAAATGTCGGGCTGAGTGCTTAGGAAGAGTCTGAGGAAGGCAGGAGGCATGTTGTTTGGATGGTGTTTGCAGACTGTGCAGAAGAAATAGAGTAAACAAAAGCAGAGAAGTCAAATAGAAAAGGTTTTTTCGGTCAGAATTAGATTTGCTTTGGGGGTTGAGCGTGCCGCACGGGCATCTGCCAGGACGCCGGAATATTTCTGACAGCAGCTTCGAGTTTTTTGCTGCTCTGCCACCTGACAGCCCTCCAACTTCATTCTGGAGAACCTGTGAGAAACATCTGCAATTTTCAGTGTTATCCAGGGTGTAAAATCTCACATGACTGCTTGCGTTTCCATGTAAAATCATTTGCTTTGATGACTGTTACTCATAAAGTTGTGTTTTTGAACTGGATCTGTAAGAATTATGTGCTGTGTAATTGAGGGTACGACGGGAGCCTGATGTCGTGCATTACAGGTGTGTGAGCTGAAATTATAGGGGCGGAGCTTAATCCCAAACAGGATCGCTGAACGTCTCGGACTGTTGCGTGGGGTTATTCTTTGAATTTAAACCCAGATGTTTTTATATTTAATATTTAGGCATCTCACAAGACTTAGACTTACAAAGGGAAGCTTACCATTTTATCATTTTCTGTGCGGTGAGTAATAAAATGTTTCTCAAACTCTTGAGACAGAAATCTGCCTCTGTAATCTGGGAGATTACATATAGAGACTACATGATGATGACAACAGAGTTAACTCAGGGTATGCCGCAGTGATGACTCAGATTTCGTCATATGTTGAAATCATGTGCGCCTGGGAAAGCCTGAACTTTGCTGTTGCAGATGCAACTGTTTTAAAGGAAATGACTTCCCACCGTATCCGCTCATTCTCTTTGCTGTGTATGGCTACGTACGACGCTGAATTACTTTCTTACTGAAAAAAATCGGAACCCAGACAATTGTGCAAGCATGATCTTAGATGCTCCTCGCATTCGTATATGAAATACAAGCTAACGGTCTGTGCGCATGTATGTTGCCCTTTTTGAATCTTAGAAAAATCAGGAACCCCTTTTGTGAAAAGAGAAATATTCATTTGAATTCATTTCGTTTTTACCAGTGTGTCTGATTTGAGACTGCTGATCCCTTTGAGAGTCCTTTTTTTCATGTCAGTATCATCACCGTTATTTTTAACTATGGGTTAACTATTGTTAGCTAACAATTTCAATTCTTTAATTCTGTATGTTTGGCTCTGAAATGCCAACTTTTCCGTTTGTGCTCTCAGCAATGTGTCTCTTTTAACTGTTTATCGGCTGTGTTTAACAGTTCTGAGTGCGGATCTCCTTAGGCGAAACAGTTTCTAGACTTTTGTACGGTTTTGTCGAGATATCTGAAGCTCTTTATCAGTTATGTTTAACTGGCAGGGTTGAATAGCATTCAAAAGTGCAGCTTTTTATGCTCTTGGCCATAACATCGTTTGTTAGCAGAGATTGAGAGCCATAGGTATTTAAACGTACTGCGCTTGCAGTGGTTTGAATCATATTTATCTGATGAGACTCCGATTTTGTTCCATGTGAATGAGGAGTCTTCTTCACACACAAAGGTTGATTGTGGAGCTCCTCAGGGTATCTGTGCTAAGACCAATTTGTATTTCGTTGTGCGTGCCTTTCCCTTAGGCAGTATTATTCAGAAAGCACTGCAGTGCAGTACCTTGTCATACCTATGGCTCTAATCTCTGATAATCAGCTGTTATGGTCAATAGCCATCGAAAGTGCAGCTTTTTGTACTCAGCCCCACAACATCTTATTGCAGACATTAGAGCCATAGCTATTACCAGGTACTGCATTCTGCAGTGGCTTAAATCACTATTCACCTCCAGTAGACTCCAACTTGTTCATGTAAATCGAGGAGTCATCTTCACGACACAAAGGTTAATTATAAGTCCTGGCAGTGCTACCAATGGGCCTATACATGCTTCCCGAGGCAGTATTCCTTCGCAAGCACGGCAGAAACCGTCACAGTTATGCACATGATACTCAGGCTTTATCTAGCCGTGCAATTGAAGTTTTTGTAGTCGGCCCCACAGGTCATTAAACATGGTGTCTGACCAGATACTTATTCTGGATGGCATCACTTTGGCCTCCAGTAACACTGAGAAATCTTGGAGTCATTTATGACCAGGATATGTCCTTCAATGCACCTGAGCCTGGTTCTGCTGGAGGTTTCTTCCTGTTAGAAGGGAGTTTTTCCTTCCCACTGTTGCCGGAGTCCCTTTCTCACAGGGGGTCGTTTTGAGCTGTTGGGATTCCTCTGTGGGGTCTCACATACTACATACAATATAATGCACCTTGAGGTGACTGTTGTTATTTGGCGCTCTATAAATAAAATTGAATTGAATTGAATTAAATGTTAATCCATAGTTTTCAACTTATTATACTTTGATCTAACTATATCAGTTATACTCGGCTAACAAATTAATGTCGCTACAGTTTTAACTAATAATTTCAACTGTTATATCTGAGTTTTAGCTAATAATCGAAAACTACGCTCGGTATTTAAACTGTTTATCATCTTTAGCTAACAATTTCAGCTGTTATGCTCAGCCTACAGTATCCAATAGTATTGATAAACAATTTATTTATTTAACAGTTTCAACTGTTAATTAATGCTTTACAATAATATGTTGTAACTGTTTTTTTTAATCATTTTAACTCTATAGCTTCATTATGAAGTATTGTTCCACTGTGTTAAGCTAATAATTTCATTTGTTTGTCCATATGTTAGACAAACAATTTGCAATGGTTAATATATATTCTAGTTAACAATTTCCAACTTATTATTCATAAATCTTTCTTCCTATTTCAAGTATGGTTTATGTTTAGCTTCAGCAGTTCATCCGATGAGCTAACAGCTTGCCACTGTTTCAGCGATGCTTTTAGCTAATCCATACTGCTATCCACACTGTTTTGTATAAGCAATTAGCTTACTGTGACAGATCCTTTAATTTTAGTTGCCTGTTTAACTGCTGCTTGTACCGATAGTTTCAGATAGCATCTGCCACATATCCCAAACTGCTGCAGAAGCACCGTCTGGTTTTTACTGCCAGTTGGAAGTCACTAAATTAGAAATCAAAAGTTGGCAAGTGTTCAAATCAAATATGCAGGGACTGTTATGAAGCTTGCATTGCCTCGTCCAGCATTACCGCTTTTGTTCCCAGCGTCGAATTGCCAGACACCGTCAAAGATGAGACCACCTTTTGTTCCTTCTCTGGTCGGCATATCGAATCCAGACACGAGGTAAACAAGAGAAGTGGGTCACGGCAGCAGCTTTCTAACCAGGCGAGCTCCTCTCAGCAAAGTCCGGTCAGACTGCGGGTCCCGCCGGCATGGCAATCTCGAGCCGCTGCTAGATTTGGGTTAGAGCTCTGAGGATGTGATGCCTTTGAATTTCTATCCCTCTGTCTTGTCACAAAAATGGGGAAAATCAATGAAATATTGGGCCGAGTTTTGCCAGGAGGCCCGGTGGGGGACTCGTACCTGCTCCCCTGCTGTTCAGCAGCATCCGTCTCTGCAGAAGCGGATGCAGCTTTGCTGATACTGAGCTGTCAGGATGTCTGTGCATCATACGACAACATTTCTAGGTTTGCTCCTCACCCTATCGACAACTTACTTCTATTTGTTCTAGAAATATGTGCTACCGACAATCAGCACTTTTTTTTTAATGTTATCATTTTTAAAGTGAACGTCAAACCAACTTGAAATTAAGTTTCCAGCAAACAAAGAGATTTCAGATTTCCACCCCATACTGTAACTTGGCAGAGACTGCGGCTTCTTTGTGTGAGCAGGAGCTGATTTGACAGCAAACATAGTGAAGCATAATGAAGTGCACTGACTTAAAAGAGAGCCCAAATGAAGGCTTTGTGCTTATTGTGATGAAATGCATGGGAGGGAATTGATGAATCCTGGTGTGCAAATATAGCCGCTTGGCTGCAGCTATTTTTTGTCGGTATCAGCGGATCTGCTGATAATCTGCCGCAGACCCGAAGTCATCGTGAAAAATATTGTGTTTAGAAAAACTGACTCTGGTAATCGCGGTCTACAGAAACTGTTGTGGTGGCTGTGCGTTCACTTGAGCTGCAGTTATTGATTATTGTAATGATCAGGTAGTCCATGAGATGGATGAGAAGTGAGCCTCAGAGAGGAAACATCATGATATTCTTCAAATGTGACTGTTTTGTTGTAATTGATCAAAAGATAATATAAATCAGTTTCAACACCGATTTCTCTCATCAACGACTTTAGTTTGGATCCATTTCTCAACCACGACTTAACGTTTATTAGCGTCAGCGATGTTTGCTGGGTGCGCTCTGCTTTGAATATAAAATAAAATATAAAAATCTCTATGATATCAAGTTTCCAGTCATATAAAACTGAAGTAAAAGAGAAAATTGTTGCAGGTTAATCTTCTATTAATCCACCAGTTATCACCATCACTAAAGTGTGAAAGCAGCCTGGTTTTAGATTACTTAAAAATGCTGAATGTTTGCCCTCATTTGCACAGGTTGGGTCACGTTGGATGGGCTTTCTGCTTGGACACATGACCTGCAGATGTAATACTTGTGTATGTGAGAAGTAAACAGAGTCCCATTATTGTTTGCACTGGGAAATCCTTTCAGCCTTCGCCCCAAGGCTGAGGTCTCTGACCCCACTTCTCTAGTGCTCAGTCTGCATCTCAGACGACTGAGTTCAAACATATTTCACTGCTTCATGATGCAACACAAGGCAACATAACACAAGGCAATCTCAACCTTCAGATTAACCTGTTTGATGATGCCACGCAGCGTTATGTCACTGTCCATCCTCTGGATTATAAAGAGAAATCCATTTTCTATTTTGCACTTACTTGAAGGTTAACTGAGCGCGAAGAGCAACTGCCCGGGTCCGTGTGGCTTGTGGTGCCTCTCCAGCCATTGCACATTATTTAGGAAACAACCAAAGCTTGTTTCAGTGTAAACTGCAGCCACATAGTTTCTGTCCTGCTGCAGCTCAAATATTCTGACCTTTACTGACCTTTAGAGTTAACACAGTCCAGAAATTCGTCACAGTCAGTCAGTGAAGAAGCTGGAGATCAGAATAACAGACATTTAATCAAATGTCAACCTATTTGACCTTAAAATAATTGTGTTAGTGCAACATGTAGCCACACAAGACAAACCACCTTTAGAGTATTTTGGATACTTGGCAAAAGGTGAGGCGCACCCAGGTGGGCTGAAAGTTGAAGGTGCCTTCAAAAGTGAGCCAATCCCCACAGACTCCCATGTTAAAATACCAACTTCAGCAATGAAATAAACATGCTTACTGTCTGGTACAAAAATGAATTTGTCCGCTGCGGATCGTTTCCCCCTTTGTAACGACCGTCAGCTGTTTGCCGACCTCTGCTGATGTGGTGTTGGTGCCTTTTTGGAGCATTTCAAATGGAATTATCTAGACAAATAATATGGCTTGCTTTAGTTTTAGTGAGTGACAGCATCATATTTTAGTAGATAACTAATTAGCAGATATCTGTCTCTGCGTGTTGTAGCCTAGCACTTTCCACTCTCTTCCAAACGTGGTCACAGGACAGGAAACCACAGGCCTCTGTAGTGAAGCTCCATCCAAATACAGAGCAATCCGCTAGTTGCCCATTGCTTTGTAGCTGAGAGTTGGTTGCTAGTGAACATTCCAGGCTGGCACAGGTAACCCTGGGTATATGTCCCCCCCCCAAACACCATCACCAGTTACACATTTTAAATTCTTTGGATTTGGCTTTACAGCACAGTGACGCTCCCAGCCGTGTCTGCATCTCCCGTTCACAATGTGAGGAATGCGCTTCACTGACTTGTCGGTTTTACTGCAACAAAACCGAAGAAAAACCACGGCTGGCTTTGTTTTCTCCTCCCCTTTTGTCGTGGAAGAGAAGCCTATAGAAATGCTGCTGTAAGATGAATTAACAAGCTCGTTTCCCATGCCCTCCCTGCAGCCCGTTAGCAGGTAACGGGCTGCACTTCAGGAGGGAAACCAAGAATCCTCGTGCTCCCTCCAGAACGAGTTCATGCTGGAAACTAGTGTGGAGCATCCGAGGTACTTTAGTAATCCACGGTGTGGCTTTGTGCCTGGCGGTGGGAGTGTGCGGTATTGTTTTTTCTGCAGGAGGAAATTATGCTGCAGTGCTCGGCCGGTTAATTGAAGCCTCTGAATTTTAGATTTGCAGTTATGACGTCCAAGAGATTTTGAAGCATACCTAATTCGATTTTATCCTCGTGATGAACTGATTGGGGGAAGAAATTATTTTGCTATGGTTATAAAGCATGGACACTACAGACTGTCTGTCTGCTGAATAATTATATTGAGGACTAAAGAAGGACAGTAAAAAACTGTGCTTGACGTATTCATAGAAAGGTGGATTGTTTGACCTGGCGCAGGGAACCAGACTTAAAACACTTGGATGAAGGAGTAGCCATTTAATTTAATAAGATCATCTTATTCACATGCTACCATGAGTGAAATAAGCAGTCAACGCCATGGCTGAGCAAATCTGACTCTGAGCTCTTCGTCAGCAGCCAGCCAGCTCGATGCTGCAGCGTCGATGAAGTGAGTGCTACATTCAGAAGAGCGAGGCGGGCAGAGACGCATCTTTTTGTCCTCTGTGGCGATACGCGGATAAATGTGGAGGTTTTACATTTTAATCATCTTAATTTAATGCTGTGCTCGTTGAACTTTGGATCGCAAAGACTGGCGAGGCAGGCAGCCACTGCAGATATACGTTATGCGTCGATTTCTGTGGTAGTTAAATTAACCCTGAAGTGGATAAATGGAATAAACTGGATGGATTAAGAGCTTGAAAAAAAAAAAGCGACTGGACTTCTTTAAGTTTCTTTAAGTAACCCCTGAAGGTTACACCTTGGCTCATGCGATGACGCACATGATTAGTAGTGGGTCAGTGACCACCTCCAACGGGGACAAATACCTGGGACTCTCCACCTTTTGGTTTTAGGACTCAAGAAGCCTCTTGGATGAGGCGAAACATCTTCAAATACTTAAAGAAGTCCAGTCGCCTTTTTTTTTTTAACACTATCAGGATGACTGAGATCACTTAACCCATTCGGTCACTGCACAAACAATCGTGTACTTCACTTTCCACAGCTATATATTGTGCTGTAATATTAATTGTCTGACATCTCCTACCTAAAAAGATTGTGACCAAAGGGGTTAAGTCATTGGGATTCTTCCTCTGGGGACAACGACTTAATGAATTTCTGGCCATTCAATGATTAATTCATTTTAATTCGGGACCAAAGCAGTGAGCCACACTGACAAATGATCCCTGCCATCCTGCTCGCTGGGCTGAACATCTGCTGGCTCACAGTGGGTGGGTGTCACCCGCAGACTTGCTCCACAAGGAGGTCAGTGTCTATTCAGCCTCTCTCTGGAGACACTCTCTCTGATCTCTGACAGTAACTCACTCTGAGGTGCAGCAGAGCAGGATATGAGTCTTACATGGAGGTGTTAAAATTTCACTTCCAGAAACCGGCTTTGCTGAACCTGCAGTGCGGAAACCGTCCCTCCACACCAGCTGTGAGAATAATCACAATTGTGTGCTCATAATGTCAGTATACCTGCAGCTTTAAAAAGTTATCCTTCCTCTAAATGCTGAGCTTCTGTTTTTTTACGCGGAGCGTGAGAAACTTTTCTTGGATCTGCCGCCGGTTTTTCCACCACTGTATCTACGTCGCTCCGTTGCTCTCCCCTCTGTAGCCTTGGCAGACCCGTTGTTGCTGGTTGATGTAAAACGCATCACTAGAAGAGTACAGGAATGTCGCCCACCGCATGAAAACTCCTTCAGACTGCAAAAACAGCGACTGACTTCACGCTGATGGGCTTAATCAGCATCCTGCAAACTCATTTGGCAACAAATAACGTGTAAAAGTCGCACACACTGGCTTTAGCGCCGTGTTTGGTCTGGTTTCTGTGATACGGCGGCGAACACCTGTTAATGTGTGTAAGCAGACACACACACGCTACAAATCAGCCCTGCGTGTCTGCATCTCCACCGGAAAATAAAACATCCCCGTTGTGCTGAAGTGTGGGATTCCTATTTTATATCTACGACCAGACCTTTGGTGCGATGCCAGAGGGGTTCATTAGCTCCCTCGGAGGCTGTAAATTCGCTGCATGCATTGTCAGCACTGATGCAGGCGGAAAAGAGAAGGTGGTTAAATTATAACCTGAAGGTCTGGCTATCATCAGACAGCCATCTAATTATAAACCAAAAACTGCTTCATGTATTGTGGAGTATCTGTGCTGAAAATATCCTGCTGTTTTTCATCAGATTCAAATGGCAGCAGAGCTAAAATGGTGATGGGTTTACGCGGTGCCTGGACACAGGTTTAAATGAGCCACTAAATCACCGTCTTCCACGTGGAAAAATATTTCCTCCGTTGGTTCGGCGCTGCGGAGCGCAAGCTGATGTCGACTGTGTGTCCCCGGCAGAGGAGCGTTGAGGCCGAGCGGGTGAAATACTGAGAGTGAAGCGCCGCCGGCACCGAGGCTGAAGGGCCTGATGGTTAAAACACCTGTTGAACTCAGCTGAACTGAGCTGAGGACCAGCTGTGTGTCAAACAGCGATCCATCCGTCTCAGATAAAAAGACAGACTCTTTATGTGTTATTACACCAACTTATAGATTTTTAAGGTTTAGGTTTGACATCTGCCCTCACTGACACAATGATGCTTAATGAATTACAACCATAAAATTCAGCCTGGTCTCATTCCCAGGGTGCCAAATGCCCCCTTTTGTCAAGGCTGCTGGAGTCTCAGAGAAACGTTAAAGGTGTCCTTTGGATGCACCCGGTTTCTGGCGATGGTGAGACGGAGTTCCCTCCCAGCGAGTCAGACAGGGAAGCTTGTAAAGAACTGCTTGGGTTCACCGTGCGGGGTAAATGTTGTAAAAGGGGGATTATCTCACCCAAAACACAACGTAACCAAGCAGCATTTGGTGCCTGAACCGAAATAACAAAGTGAAAATGACACCTAGGCAATTAAAATATTTCTAAATATTGTTTTTAAGTTGTTCTCCCTGTGATAGTCATGTGTTCTCACACCGCTCTTCAGCTGAAGGATGGGCTGGACTTGTCTGGGCTCTGCCTACAGCTGCCTCTCATTAAAATCATCTGCCTACATTTTCGGCCCAGCCCCAACATCCCGTCTCCATCAGATTGTCGTCCGGTGCTGAGCGATAATCCGGTTCCTCGGTGACCCTGCTGTCTCTCCGAGTTCACTCGGCACTAACATCCAGGCTCTCTTGTTTTTGTAAAAGTTGCCAGCGCTCTGCTGACTCGGCAGCTTCAGATCTCCAGATATCCTCTGGCTTTAACATCAGCAGAAAAAAATGTGCACTGGGAGCTTCATGGCATGGGCCTCAGCTTCTGCAGGTGTTGTGTAGGTGGCCCAGTACTTTTGTCCATATAATGTGTGTTTTATTCTGCTGTACTGTGTTATTCTTGCTGATATGTATAATTATGAGTATCAAAATTGATTTTTGACCTACACTGAAAACCAAAATACCAGAATTTTAAATAATTTTATAAGCTGTTGAGAAAACGTTCTAGCCTTTTGTGATCATTGGGAAACCTTTGGTGGTTCCTTTGACATGTGGCACCCACCTGAACACCGATGTAGCCCAAGGGCACCTTTTACGGTAGAGGCGCTCCCAGCATGACAATAAATCGCATAAAGAGCCCGGGAACCACTCAGGGAGCACAACCTGGTCTCCAGACTTCTCAGATCAGTTTGTGGGATGTGTACCGCTACAAGCTCAGTGCACTGAGGTCCCAGCTGAGAGGACCTAACATGCCAGTGCCAGACATCACAGGACATCCTCTTCAGATCTGTGTCAAAGCTGGGGCACAAGGGAGCCTACAATATTAAGAGTTGTATAGTAGCTGTCTATTAAGTCCATTATTTTGATGAGTATTAATGCTAAAAATATATTATTTTCATATAAAGCTCAGGGATAAAAGCATCTTACCCACACGTTTCAGTTTAATCAGTGAGATTATGTGTCCCACTATCAAAAAAGTGAGTTGTGCAAGGCAAAGAGCATCTGTAAAGGTCATGGATTAAACTGCTTGAGCTGCTAAAGCTGCAGCTACTCGTACAGCATTGTCAGCCGAGAGCTGACAAGCCTGAACCTGGTGTGGCCCTTTCGGGTAAAGCCAGCGTCGGACGTGGGAGCTGAAAGATGATCCCCCTGCGTGCTCCGATTCCTTCAGCCGGGATCGAGGACAGAAGAGTGTCGGGTTTCCGGTGTTTCATGCAAGACAGAAGGTGCTGAGGCCTCCTTGCTCGGAGGTTCTGTGGGAAAACGGGAATCAGAATGCAACAGGCTCACCCCCCAGTGGAGAGCGTAACCTGAGATCTAACCACTTAAAACACGAGAGATCAGGTATTCCCTCCACCTTGTTATAAGGAGTCCTCGGGGACAGCAGAGGGAACACAATGAATGAGCACGGCATATGCTACCGCGCACCTCAATGACACGTTGACTCATGTGGCCACAGGAGAGGAAAAGAAGGCCGTCCCCCTTTATGACTCATTTCACGCGGAAGCATTAAAACTACAAAACAACACTGATGATGAATGGATTACTGAATGAGAACAGACGCCGGAGCCTGATTGGTCAGCAGATCATCAGAGTTCACCTGCAAAGTTTCACCAACAAGACGGATGCAAAAGGATGCAGAATGACCACAGAGACACAAAACTACTGCCACAAATACCGAGGCACAATTTCAGACGCAACTACAGAGAGAGACGCAAAAACAGGCATAAAACGAATTCTATAAAAAGACGCACAATAAACCAGAGTGGCAGAACCACTTTAAAGAAACACAAAACAGCTACAAAAAGATGGAAAACAATTTCAAAGACACGCAAAACAACAAATACACAGTTATGGAGACATGCAAACGTCTACCACAGATACACTCACTCAGTTAAGTACACCATACCTGTAACTGCTCTTTGATGCAAACAACATGTTGAACAGCAGCAGGAGAGCTCACCTGATTCCACTCCTGCCGGCTAAGAAAGGGAAACTGGAGCTACAATTTTGGACAACAGAAGACTGGAAAAACGATGCTGGTCTCGATTTTTGCTGCGACGATGAATGGATGGACATCATGTTGCAAATCTTAAACCATCTCAAACTGCTTTCTCGAACTTGGCAGTGATTTCGCTGCACTCAAATGGCCTCTCTGGTCCCCAGATCTCAATCGAGCAGAGCACCTTTGAGATGTGGTGGAACTGGAGGGTTCTCATCATGCGCAGCAACTGTGTGATGCAAACATGTGAGTGTGGACCAAAGTCTCTGAGGGGTGTTTCCAGCACCTTGTTGAATCTGTGCCACGAAAAGGTAGTTTTGAATGCAAAAAAGGGGTCCGACCCAGTACTAGAAATGTGTGTCTAAAGAAGTGCCCGGTGGGTGCACATGCAAGACAAGAGATCCAAAAAAAAACCCAGCAGCACACAAACCACAACAAACCAGAAATGCAAAACAAAGAGACGTACGAAAACCAAAGAGGCATAAAACAACCACAAAAAGGTGCCAAACAATTTCTAAGACGCGCAAACCTGCAAACTATGACAAGATGTCAGAAAAAAACAGATGCAAAAATTGCCGTACAGGTGCAAAATATTTACACAGAGAGACAAAATGACTGCAAAACCACCCCAAAGAGCTGCAAAATGAACACACAAACATGCTGCAGCACGACATTTACGGGACACAAAATGACTCAAAGGTTATACCAAACGATCAGCAGGAGCAAACCATCTTTTGTCTTTTAGTTTGCGTCAGTGTGGGGCCCTTGCTGATTTACTGGAATATGAGGACTCGATCACTCACTCATGATTATGAAATCACAAAAATCTGATTCTTCTTCAGTCTACAGGAAGGATACTCCTCATTACGCTTGAGCAAAAACAGATAGCTGAACCATTAACAAGCTTAAATTACCCGTAACTTAAACACCACCCCCTTGAGCGTGTTTACGTGCTGCCCTCCAGCCGTTTGCAGGCTCACGTGGCTGAATCGGTGGCGTCTGCGGGGCAGTGCACATACAGAGCGTATAACATAAGCATTCAACAAACCCCACTTTAAAAATCACGCCCCGCTGCAGAGAGTTTCTCCCTGCAACCCTGCTGCCCCCCCCCCCACTCCCACACCCCAACCCATGACCTTTGCTCCCAACATGTATCTAACCCTCATTTCTGGACGCTCTCGGGAGATTGGGCCTCAGACAGACTGACAGCGCAGTGTGTTCGCGGAGCCGCTGAGGGCTGACAGCAGGCCCGCGGAGAGTATTTTCTTAAGGGCACGTCTCCAGTTTAAAAAAACACCACATTTGTTCTTTGTGTGGCTCGGGAGAGTTCAGTCAGCGGTAAATAAAAGCTGCACAGCTCCTGCTTCAGTGTCACGCAGATGTTAAATTCGACACAGCTCTGATGATGCTGACTGCACTTTGTTTGCAAACAGGCGAGGTTTAAATCTGTTTCTTGCGTCCCACTGAAGGCACTCACAGACGTATTTATTAATGCACCAGCTGCCCTTTTATATTTATCAGCGCTCTCATTAAAGGCCAACATGTTAACAAGCTCATTGAACAAACTGTGTTGTGTTTAATGCTGCACTTTGCATGACATGAGTCTCAAATATCACATTGAAGGATAATTGAGAAATTGAAGCATACCCACACAGTAACATCACCCTCACTAATTCAGTCATTTTGAAATGCTTTAATCTACAGGTTTAAGCAGTAGTTATGGCAACATATGCTGAGGCTTGCTCAGGTGAGCCACTTGGCATGACAGCACTAAGAATGGGGAAACATCAGCCTTTATCTCACACGCCTAACCTGCCTGCAAACCCTTGCAACGGCAAGCTAAAGTAGGCTACCCTAAGTCAAATCTTTGACGAAAGTAACCCAAAATTTTGACTGTATGGATCAGAAACGAGCTTCCATACGGTTGTGCTCTGCTGCTGAGACACCTGAAACGTCTCAGAGAGGCGCTCTGGAGCGTTGCAGTCTAGGTTCAGGAAGGCAGCAATAAGCCAAACATTCAGCTTCCTGCAGCTAAACAGCACGCTGCAAGTTGCTAGGGGTCCCAGGGGCACCAATGGGGGAATCTGTAAAGTATGAAAAACTGCAATGAAGGGTTTCGGATTGTTGAACCCGTTTTTCGGCCGAGCACCGAGTGCTTCCGCGGTGGAAAACCCTCCTAACGGTTCAGATGAAGGCACCGGCTTCTTCACTCTGTTGGTGGGAAGAGGTGAGAGAGGCGCTCTGAGTGTTGCAGCGAGGGTTCACGAAGGAAGCAAGCAATACCTAATCTTAACGAAAGGCATAACAAG
>JAMQGT020002785.1:0-13082 GCA_024447675.2 Pterophyllum scalare | reverse complement strand
GCTCTCACTGCGGTATTGTATCACTTCCTGTTCCTGTTTCAGAGCACAGTGGTGTTTTGGTGTCTGTTAGCTGGTTAATTTGTATACGTCGATTTATCTGGATAATTGCATATTTCACTGTAATCTTCACCTGCTTTATATAGAGCACACTCTTTGCTTAAATACCAGTATTCTCATTATTCACTTTATTCGTTTTTTAGAAATTCGCTAGCTTAGCGCAGCTAGTAGCTTAGCTCTTAGCGGACTCACTAGCAGCATGGCTTCCTCTCCTGTCCCTCCTGCACTTTCCTGCTCTGAGTGTCACATGTTTAGTTACTCCTCGGCCTCCTTTAGCAGTAATGGTACTTGTAATAAATGTAGTCTGTTTGTAGCTCTGGAGGCCAGGCTTTCTGAATTGGAGACTCGGCTCCGCACCCTGGAAAATCCCATAGCTAGCCAGGCCCCTGTAGTCGGTGCGGACCATGGTAGCTTAGCCGCCGTTAGCTCCCCCAGCAGATCCCGAGCAGCAGGGAAAGCAGGCTGGTTGGGTGACTGTGAGGAGGAAGCGTAGTCCAAAACAGAAGCCCCGGGTACACCACCAACCTGTTCACGTCTCTAACCGTTTTTCTCCACTCGGCGACACACCCGCCGAGGAACAAACTCTGGTTATTGGCGACTCTGTTTGAGAAACGTGAAGCTAGCGACACCAGCGACCATAGTCAAATGTCTTCCTGGGGCCAGAGCAGGCGACATTCACGGAAATTTGAAACTGCTGGCTAAGGCTAATCGTAGATTTGGTAAGATCGTTATTCACGTCGGCAGTAATGACACCCGGTTACGCCAATCGGAGGTCACTAAAATTAATATTGAATCGGTGTGTGACTTTGCAAAAACAATGTCGGACTCTGTAGTTTTCTCTGGGCCCCTCCCCAATCAGACCCGGAGCGACATGTTTAGCCGCATGTTCTCCTTGAATCGCTGGCTGTCGGAGTGGTGTCCAAAAAACAACGTGGGCTTCATTGATAATTGGGAAAGTTTCTGGGGAAAACCTGGTCTTGTTAGGAGAGACGGCATCCATCCCACTTTGGATGGAGCAGCTCTCATTTCTAGGAATCTGGCCAAATTTATCAACCCTCCTAAAACCTGACTACCCAGGGTTGAGACCAGGAAGCAGAGCTGCAGTCTTACACGCCTCTCTGCAGCTTCTCTCCTCCTGCCATCCCCCCCAAAACCCCATCCCCATAGAGACGGTGCCTGCTCCCAGACCACCAAAAAACAAACTTAAAATCAGCAGAAAACTGTTTAAGCATAAAAATTCAAAAACAATAAATAATATAGTTTCATCAACTGCACCAAAGAATAAAACAATTAAATGTGGATTATTAAACATTAGGTCTCTCTCTTCCAAGTCCCTGTTAGTAAATGATTTAATAATTGATCAACATATTGATTTATTGTGCCTTACAGAAACCTGGTTACAGCAGGATGAATATGTTAGTTTAAATGAATCAACACCCCCGAGTCACACTAACTGTCAGAATGCTCGAAGCACAGGTCGAGGAGGTGGCGTAGCTGCAATCTTCAATTCCAGCTTAGTGATTAATCAAAGACCCAGACAGAGTTTTAATTCTTTTGAAAGCCTGACTCTTGGTCTTGTCCACCCTAATTGGGAAATTCAAAAACCTGTTTTATTTGTTATTATCTATCGTCCACCTGGTCCTTACTCAGAGTTTCTGTCTGATTTCTCAGAATTTTTATCTGATTTAGTGCTCAGTTCAGATAAAATCATTATAGTGGGTGATTTTAACATCCATGTAGATGCTGAAAATGACAGCCTCAACACTGCATTTAATCTATTATTAGATTCAATTGGCTTCTGTCAAAATGTAAAGGAGCCCACCCACCACTTTAATCATACTCTGGATCTTGTCCTGACATATGGCATAGAAACTGAAGACCTAACAGTATTCCCTGAAAGCCCCCTCCTGTCTGATCATTTCTTAGTAACATTTACATTTACTTTAATGGATTACACAGCAGTGGGGAATAAGTTTTATTACAGTAGAAGTCTTTCTGAAAGTGCTGTAACTAAGTTTAAGGATCTAATTCCTTCATTATTATGCTCTTCAGTGCCATGTGCCAACACAGTGCAGAGCAGCTACCTAAACTCTGCTCCCAGTGAGGTAGATTATCTCATCGATAGTTTTACATCCTCATTGCGTACGACTTTGGATACTGTGGCTCCTCTGAAAAGGAAAGCCTCAAATCAGAAGTGCCTGACTCCGTGGTATAATTCACAAACGCGCAGCTTAAAGCAGATAACCCGTAAGCTGGAGAGGGAATGGCGTCTCACTAAAGTAGAAGATACTCATTTAGCCTGGAAAAAGAGTTTGTTGCTCTATAAAAGAGCCCTCCATAAAGCTAGGACATCTTACTATTCATCATTAATTGAAGAAAATAAGAACAACCCCAGGTTTCTTTTCAGCACTGTAGCCAGGCTGACAAAGAGTCAGAGCTCTGTAGAGCCGAGTATTCCTTTCACTTTAACTAGTAATGACTTCATGGATTTCTTTACAAATAAAATTTTAGACATTAGAGGAAAAATTATTCAAAACCATCTCCAAGGTTTATCTTCATGTTCGGCTGCTTTCAGCACTGCTGGTATTTGTTTAGACTCTTTGGCTCCAGTTGATCTTTTGGAGTTAACTTCAATAGTTACTTCCTCCAAACCATCAACATGTTTATTAGATCCCATTCCTACTAGACTGTTCAAAGAAGTCTTTCCAATTATTGATGCCTCAATCTTAAATATGATCAATCTGTCTTTATTAGGTGGCTATGTACCACAGGCCTTCAAGGTGGCAGTAATTAAACCGCTACTTAAAAAGCCATCACTTGACCCAGCTGTCTTAGCTAATTATAGGCCAATCTCCAACCTTCCTTTTCTCTCCAAAATCCTTGAAAGAGTAGTTGTAAAACAGCTAACTGATCATCTGCAGAGGAACGGTTTATTTGAAGAGTTTCAGTCAGGTTTCAGAATTCATCACAGTACAGAAACAGCATTAGTGAAGGTTACAAATGATCTTCTTACAGCCTCTGACAGTGGACTCATCTCTGTGCTTGTCCTGTTGGACCTCAGTGCAGCTTTTGATACTGTTGATCATAACATTTTATTACAGAGATTAGAGCATGCCATAGGTATTAAACGTACTGCACTGCAGTGGTTTGAATCATATTTATCAAATAGACTCCAATTTGTTCATGTAAATGGGGAGTCGTCTTCACACACTAAGGTTAATTATGGAGTCCCACAGGGTTCTGTGCTAGGTCCAATTTTATTTACATTGTACATGCTTCCCTTAGGCAGTATTATTAGAAAGCATTGCATCAATTTCCATTGTTATGCAGATGATACTCAGCTTTATCTATCCATGAAGCCAGATGACACACATCAGTTAGTTAAACTGCAGGAATGTCTTAAAGACATAAAGGCCTGGATGACCTCTAATTTCCTGCTACTAAATTCAGATAAAACTGAAGTTCTTGTACTCGGCCCCACAAATCTTAGAAGCACAGTGTCAAACCAGATACTTACTCTGGATGGCATTACTTTGGCCTCCAGTAACACTGTGAGAAATCTTGGAGTCATTTTTGACCAGGATATGTCCTTCAATGCACATATTAAACAGATATGTAGGACGGCTTTTTTACATCTGCGCAATATTTATAAAATTAGAAACATCCTTTCTCAGATTGACGCTGAAAAGTTAATCCATGCATTTATTACTTCTAGGCTGGACTACTGTAATTCATTATTATCAGGCTGTCCTAAAAACTCCCTGAAAAGCCTTCAGCTGATCCAAAATGCTGCAGCTAGAGTACTGACAGGGACTAGAAAGAGAGAGCATATTTCTCCCATATTGGCTTCTCTTCATTGGCTCCCTGTTAAATCCAGAATAGAATTTAAAATCCTTCTCCTAACATACAAGGTCTTGAATAATCAGGCCCCATCTTATCTCAAAGACCTCATAGTACCGTATCACCCCAATAGAGCACTTCGTTCTCAGACTGCTGGCTTACTTGTGGTTCCTAGGATATTTAAAAGTAGAATGGGAGGCAGAGCCTTCAGCTTTCAGGCCCCTCATCTGTGAAACCAGCTCCCAGCTTGGATTCGGGAGACAGACACCCTCTCTATTTTCAAAATTAGGCTTAAAACTTTCCTTTATGATCAAGCTTATAGTTAGGGCTGGATCAGACAACCCTGAACCACCCCTTAGTTATGCTGCTATAGGCCTAGGCTGCTGAGGGGGGTCCCATAATGCACTGTTTCTTCTCATTCACCTTTATTTACTTGTTTATACTTCACTCTGTACTTAATCATTATTATTAATCTCTGGCTCTCTTCCACAGCATGTCTTTTGTCCTGTCTCTCTCCACTCAGCCCCAACCGGTCGCAGCAGATGACTGCCCCTCCCTGAGCCTGGTTCTGCTGGAGGTTTCTTCCTGTTAAAAGGGAGTTTTTCCTTCCCACCGTCGCCAAGTGCTTGCTCATAGGGGGTCGTTTTGACTGTTGGGTTTTCTCTGTGTTATTGTAGGGTCTTTACCCACAATTCAAAGCGCCTTGAGGCGACTGTTTGTTGTGATTTGGCGCTATATAAATAAAATTGAATTGAATTGAATTGAATTGAATTGAATTGAATTGAATTGAATTGAATTGAATTGACTTGTCAGAATCATCTCCAATTATAATTCACTCCGTTCCCCTCATTGCGCATGGCTGAATATTCAGGGCTCTGTTTACTGCTCGCTTCAGACTGGGAAACAAAAAATGTAAAATTATTTCACTTAGAAGACTCACATTTGAAATGATATATTACAACAGCACACAGTTTGACGTCCACAGGTGGATGTCTGTTTGGTGGAGGGGCTGAAACAACAGATGGGGACACAGGGTAGGAAAAGCACTGAAGAAAGAAATCAGAGAAAGAAATGGGAAATTCTGCAGCTTAAATAGACCACCAAAGGGCAGGTTGTGTTTGGTATATATTTGACTTGTTTGCCTGAAGTAGCTGGCAGACTTTGCTCCATTCAATGAAAAAAGTCACATTTGTTGTAATGCTGCAGGGAGCTTGTGCTAGTTTCCCTGAGATTGTCTGTCTCCTCGTTTCCCTGAAACTCTGCAAAGTTAGCTAAACACACAGAGTCGTTACTGATAGAGAGATTAATGGGAAATGAGGCAGGTTGAAATAAACAAGAATTATCCTTTAAGTGTTATGTTTCCGTGATTGTTTTCCTGACAATATCTTCAGTGTTCATTCATCTCTCCCAAACAAGGAGGAAGTCTTCTCAACCAGCTGACAGCTGCACTCAGAGAGAAGAGAGCGCGAGTAGAGCCTCCATGGTAACCACTTTGCAAAATCCCCACCGTGCTGTTTGTTTGGTTTTTTGGCTAAACAAGCAAACAAACAAAAAAAGGCCAACAGGAAGTGAGACAGGATGGATAGAATGGGATGTCCTGTAAGAGGACGGCCTCAGTATTAATCCAGTCCAATAGGAGGCCAGAGCTGCAGTGAGGTCACTTCCTGTCAGATCTGCACCATCAGAGGGAAACTCTAAAAACTGTCAACTTCAGCCGGTCTATATTAAAACAACAGCTTTGTGAAGTCGGAATGTGTGAACGCTGCAGTGAGCAGAGAGGAAGACAGACCGGATCCTCTGACACATTCACACACTTACACAAACGCACGTCCTCTGTTTAACCTAATGAAGTTTTTTTTGTTGTTGTTTTTTAACACTGTGTTATTATTGTCGGTGTGGTTGCCAGTAGCAATGTTGACATCAGGAAATAGAACATCTGCCATAACTGGAGGCATCGCCACAGCAACACAGACCCACAAGCAAAGCAGCTGCTCTGTCCAGGGGCGAGAGACCCAGAAAACGACACAGACTGCAGGAGAGAGAGACACACACACGCACACAGAGAGAGAGAGAGACAGTCTGTTTTAGTAACATGACGGCTGACATTAGGACACACTTAGTTGTTGGTTCTTATATACAGATCCCCCCCCCCACACACACACACACACACACAGGGGAAAACCACAGATCCTGACAGCGTCACTGTCGGAGTTCCTAGAACACCACTCGGCCCCAAAATATGAGTTTCACTTCAATAAAGCCAGCTTTCATTTATTTAGCTGCTTTGTAGTCTCAAACCTCATCTATCTAGTCTCTCACACACATTCATACAAGTGAACTGTTTTATATACCCTCGTGTTACATCAGTTGAAATTTCCTGCCCACTCCAGCATGCAGACTGTCAGAACCAGGAACCAAAGTTAGTGGCCAGAATGATTAAAGTAGCAACTAATTCATGAATTATTTTATGTATATATGTGCAAATTTCCCCATTGTGGAACCATAAAAGTTTTATCTTATCTTATCTTAAGAGGAAATAATGAAACTATCATTTATGTGGGAAGAAGGATGTATCTTTGAATTTACTCTATAATTCATTCTTGCCAAACAACCCTGTTATCTGGAGGTGGCCCTCACAGATGATAGATTTCAACCCCTTGCTCTTAACAAATTTGCAATGACATCTTGGAAGGATACCTCTCTAAATAGGTCACACTGAAGCTGGACTCTGTGTTTGTGTTCATTTGTCCAAGCAGAGAGGAAGAATGTGGAAATTCAACCAAAACAGAAGCCATTTTTAGCCTTGATTTTGGTACAACAGCCAAGCCACGAGTAGGCAGGAAAGTAGGGAGAGCGAGATGTGCTAACACACAGGAAATAGCCCAGGGCAAAATTAAACTGAATTTTAAGCTCTACTGCAAACAAGTTCTTTGACTATTCAAGCAGCAATCTGGGGGCTGAAAAATAAGAGCCAAAAACTGCAGTACCTCTAAAGACCACTTGAGGCTGGCTCCAAAAGTGAGTCAATCTCCACAGATGTTAACGTTAAAATATCCAGTGTTGAAAAAAATGTTTACAGCCTGGTACAAAAATGGATGGGTCTCTAGAGCTAATTTACCTCTTCATAAAAATGCACAGAGCTGATTTTGTTTTTTTACAGTTCATCAGTTCTGATTTTGTTAAGGCTCAAAGTGTACTGACACATGAAACTGTAGACGAGAGGTGTCTGCTAGGTCTCACCACCTAGACCAACTACCATGTTTGTGTTATTGCTGCCTTTTGAATGGGCAAATAATGTATTAGTCTGTCACTTTGTGCTAAATAGCACACATGTAGCCTGTGTGAACACAGTTTGCAAATGCTGCTTGCTAGCTTGGCCCTTAGTTCATAACTTGGCACTGTACCCTCTTGTTTTGATACGCTCACTTCTGGCTCCAAAATCCTAACTTTGAGGCTTCACAGCACTTCACAGACCAGTGGGTGTTGTCACAGTGGCTACCTCCATCTTTTAAATGCAGGGAATGTTTCTGTTGTAACTGCTTTCTCTGTGACATTAAAGGATCACCAACACTAAAGCAAAACCTGAAGAATGTGTGACGGAGTTTTAATAAGAAATATTTTTAAATGTTATATGATGTTGAAATATAAATTTTTTTATTTATTTTTTTTGGGGGGGGGATAACAGATTATTAAATTTGATCAGAATATTGACCTTGGCAGGCATCTGTACTCTCAGATTGCATGTCCAGTTAAATTAAGGTGAAGAGCAGCTGACTGCACTAAATTCTTCAAATATTTTAGTCATCATTTGTCATCCTGCTGGTGGAGAAATGTATCAGTACCCAGTAAAAGGAAAACTGCTGAGCATTTACAGAGAAGCACAGAGAACGCTGAGATCCAAAGTGAAATATGAATCATGGCCCAGTGTGTGTTTGCATGTATGCGTGTGTGTGTTCTCAAGTTAATTAAAGTTTAAATTTGTACTTCCTGCCCACAGTTCTCATGAAGACTGTGGGAGAGACCGAGGATGTGTTTGATTGTATAGCAACGCACAAATACACACAAACGTCCATACACAGAGTGAGCAGATAAGAAATCTGCAGGACAATAGGAGCCTCCGTGGTGTGCAGCAGTATACAGATCAGCATAGCTGTGCAGCTGAAGTGGAGGAGCAGGAGGAGGAGAACCACTGCTGGACATTTTCTGATTAAAGGAAAGAGAAACAGGACAGGAAAGAGTAGAATATACACAACAGTCTATGCATGTTGTTGGGGTTTTAGCTCTATTGTTCTGTTTTGTCCCAGATCTGACAAAGCTAACTGTATTAATGATGAAGAGGCTAATATACACACATGCATGCCGAGGCAGAGCAGTATTTGGTTGTTGGACAGCAGAATGGAGCTCCGTTGTCACATCTGCAGCTCTCTGCATTTTCCTTCATACAGAGGGCGAAGGTTATTCCACCACTGGGAGGCCAGAGGTCAGAGGTCACCTCCTCGTCCCGCAGCCGCTCCCTCCCTCTCTGATGTCCCAAAGCTTGAGTTTGTCTCAGTGTGAGTTTGCGGGGCTCTTTGTAAAGAAACACAGAACATTTTCATCCTCTCAGTGAAGAGAAGAATTAGCTAACAACATTCTACATTACAAGGATGGACTACACTTACAGCCACTTTATTAGGTACTAGCCCCACCCCACCCCTTTACATTCAAAGCTGCCTTAACTGCCTTCTTCATGCCAAAGATTCAGCAAGGTGCTGGAAACATCCCTCAAACATAACAGCATCATTGCTACAGATTTGTCAGCTTCACATCCATGATGAGAATCTCCCATTCTACCACATCCCAAAGGTGCTCTGTTGGGTTGAGATCAGGAGATTGTGGAGGCCATTTGAGGGCAGTGAACTCACTCTCATGTTCAAGAAACCAGTTTGAGATTATTTGAGCTTTGTGATATTGTGCTTTATCCTGCTGGAAGCAGCCTTCAGGAGATGGGTACACTGTGATCACATGGTGGGCATGGTTAGAAACAATACTCAGGTAGACTGTGGTGCTTAAATGATGCTCAGTTGGCCCTTAGGGGTCCAAATTGTGCCAAGAAAATATCCCCCACATCATCACATCAACAACAGGCTGAACTGTTGATACAAGGCAGGATGGATTCATGCTTTCATGTTCCATCCATCCATTCTCTTACGCTTATCCTGTTCAGGGTTGTGGGGGGGCTGGAGCCTATCCCAGCTGACACAGGGTGAGAGGCAGGGTGAGAGACAGGGTGTACCTGCCGGGTCAACACAGAGAGACAGACAACCATTCACACTCACACCTATGGGCAATTTATAATGACCAATTAACCTAACCCCAGCAACTGCATGTCTTTGGACTGTGGGAGGATACCAGAGTACCTGCAAACAGCTACACACATATGTGTGGTCCGGTCTGTTGTCATCTTCTGCGTGCTCTCCCCCGTATCGCTCCTCCCAATTTTCTGTCACTCTCCATTGTAAATAAAAGTCGCTGTGGCCAAAAAAGAAAAGAAATGAAGACTCATCAGATCAGGCATTTTTCTGATCTTCTATTTTGGTGAGCCTGTGTGAACTGCAGCCTCAGTTTTCTGTTCTTGGTTCACAGGAGTGGCACCCAGTGCGGTCTTCTGTTGCTGTAGCCCATCTGTTTCAAAGTTCGACATGTTTTGTGTTCAAAGATGTTCTCCTGCATACCTTGGTTGACTGTGTGAGCTGCTGCCATGTGATTGGCTGATTAGATATCTGAGATCACAAGCAGATGAACAGATCTACCTGAAGAAGTAGCTGTTGAGCATATAATGCAGTGTTTATTAATAAGATATTAATGAGCAGCAGCGTGAATATCGGAAGGTATGTCTTTCCACCATTTAAAAAATTAAGCAGTCTTTAAATCTGTGTTATATAACACTTTGACTTGTAGAGAAACAGAATAAGCTGTGAGAACACCTCATAGAGATGATAGCTACAACATCCGCATCCACCTGATACCGGTTCAGCGCTCACGCTTTAGCTTCATTTTTTTTGTCCATATAATAAATTAGCTGCTTCTGCTTTTCTCTGATGTCATAGGAGCAGCACAGTAAAGCAAAAACAATCATCTGAAACTAGGTACACAACTCTTGCACTGCAGAAAATTGCATAAATAATAATCACTAGAAGTGACCCTGTTCTCCCTCATTACACATTTCAGTCACTGTTAAGTTACCAGATAACAATGCATTCAATCAGAGCTGTTTTAAAACGGTCCACCACTGGTTTTCTCAGTAAGCTGAGAATGAAAAAGGAGTAAACAAAACAGAATTTAAATGTATATTTCCAGTAAGTGAGTTTTGTGTTGCTTTAAAGCAGCAGAAATAAGTTATGATGCATTATTAATTTCATATGTTAGCAAACAGCTGTTAATTGACACATCCAGATGTAAGAGCTCAGTGATATCATTTGTTTGGAGTTGCTCTACTGTTGTTTGGAAATTAAGCCTGATATTTGCACCTTTCTGCTCCAGCATCATCAGTAGCTCATGTCCACCTGTGCCTTTATGCCGCTGAATGCTGAGCAGGAAGTGCATTGTGGGTTTTTCATGGCTGTTCCACTTAAAACTCCCGTCAAAATGTTGACGGGACCAGTGATAGTGAATCATAACTGCAGCTGAAAACCAGACAGAGGAGCAATTAGCTGAAACCCTTGTCTTTTGATATTATCATTTTAGGTAATACTTTCAGTAAAAAAAATCCAATGCCACAATAAACAGAATCAAAGTGTGAAAATGACTACAATCATTTCTGTGCAGGCACAATGCAAATCAACAATTAGAGGTCAAAGGTTATAGCCAGCATAACCTTCAGAAGCAAAGCTTGTTTTCTTTTATATGCTCTTCGCGTCTATCTGCTGCTACGAGAAGCTCAAAAACATTCACTCAATAATCTTCATTTATTTTAATTGCTGATCTGCTGGGTAGCACTGTGGGGCAGTGGTTAGTTCGATTCCACCTTGGCTGAGACCTACCTGTGTAGTTCTCCCTGTACTCCGGTTTACTCCCACAATCCAAAGACATGCAGTTAGTGGGGTTAGGTTAACTGGTGATTCTAAAGTAGGTGTGAATGGTTGTCTGTTTCTCTGTGTTAGCCCTGCGACAGACCGGTGACCTGTCCAGGGTATACTCTGCCTCTCGCCGTATGACAGCTGGAATAGGCTCCTGTGACCCTGAAAAGGATAAGAAGATGCTGATCTGCTATGAATTTTCCACTTGAGTTGCCAGCTGCATTTGGAGTGCCACCAAGATCAACAGCGCCATCTGGCTGAACTGAACTGAACAACAGCCACTTCATTTAGAATAGAATAGAAATCTGGAGCATAGATAGATAGATAGATAGATAGATAGATAGATAGATAGAGAGAGAGAGAGAGAGAGAGAGAGAGAGAGGGAGAGAGGGAGAAGAGAGGGAGGAAGAATAACAAGTATAAGTTAAAATACACACAATCCACACATATCCATTGTGTGAAGCATTTATGCATCTTAGACCTGTGGGACATTATAAAACAATGAAGCATCATAATAAGTGAACCACCTATTTATCATGTGCAGTGTCAGCTGTGTGTGTGTGTGTATGTGTGTGTATGTGTGTGTGTGTGTGTGTGTGTGTGTGTGTGTGTGTGTGTGTGTGTGTGTGTATGTATGTGTGTGTGTGTGTGTGTGTGCTCCCATAAATCACAGTAGAGTGGTTACACCAGCAGGAGGCTCCAATCTCCATCTGTTGCTCAGCACCTCTTCATGTTCTTCTGTGGTGAGAACTGGGTATAGGCAATACAGGCAATCACCTAAGGTGCCATCTGCCAGAGGGGGCATCGTTGCTTCAGCAGAACCAAAAAAACCCCAAAAAAACTAATAATTATTTGTAACCCTCCCTGGCACCCCTTCTTTGTATCTTGAAAATAAATAATGAAGAAATATAGGAAAAATAATCTGTTAATTGCCACCTTACAGTGGTGGAGGGGTTTGTGTGTCCCAGTGATCCCAGACAGGAGCTATGTTGTCCAGGGGTTTTGACCCCTGGTAGGGCCTCCCATGGCAAATTGGTCCTAGGTGAGGGGCACTCCTGTCTCCTCTCTTACTGTCTCCCACGGGTGGAATCCATAATATTAACCACGCTCATCATCCTGGCTATGAAGTGGTGTTCTGGCTGACACTCCAGGTTGAAGGTGGGATCCAAACACGTCCAGCACCTTACAGTCCACTAAGTGTTAAGCTAGCTCCCCTTCATTGATGATCCTTCAAGCCGGAGAAGACCTGCCTTTACCCTAAATAAGATGGATGATCTGCATAAATATACAGCCCTCTGTGCCTGGCCCTGCCGCCATGTGCATCCTCCCTCACAGTACAGAGACCTTGAGGTTGATCTCTCATTCAGCTCCCACAATAGATCACTATAACCATAGACATATTGCTAGCGAGTGCCGCTATTAGCACTAGTGATCGTTTGGCACCAGAAGGACCCCTTCCCTGTCAAAATATTTTTTATACTTTAATTCCTGGTTACTGATGAAAAATAGACCTGCAGTAGAAACATATTTAGGAGAATGCTTGTGAATACAAAGCATTACAACATTAAGCTCTTGCAGCCCCCAGTTTTTCAACAAAAACACTGATAACACAACAGCAGCAGGCAGCTGTGTTATGTGCAGTCTGCTCGATTACTAAAATAATTGATAGTTGCAGCCCTAGGCATACTCAAAGCACTTCACAATTCTGTGCACCATTCATTCACACCTCAATCATACTTGGTGGTTGTAAGCTACTAATGTAGTCACAGCTGCCCTGGGGCAGTCTGACAGATTCGCCAATTCACGCCTATGACCACCACTAATCACACAACCACATTCGCACTTAGGCAATGTGGGTTAAGTATCTTAACAATGACAGCACACGCTCAGACAGGGACTCAAACCCATGACCTTCCGGTTGTGAGGTGAGCACCTACCCACTGCCACCCACAGTTTACCAGGCAATCTACATCCTTACCCTCACCTATGGTCACAAGCTGTGACTAAAAGAACAAGACCGCAAATACAAGTGGCAAAAATGAGCTTCTTCCAAAGGGTGGCTGCCCTCTGCCTTAGAGATAGCCCTGATAGGACGCTGCACAGTCGAACACAACTCTTAATTTCTGC
>JAMQGT020002784.1:0-120660 GCA_024447675.2 Pterophyllum scalare | reverse complement strand
TTGGCGTTTGACATGGCCCAGTTCCTGGTGAGCAAAAAATGACGAGTCATTTCTATTCCTACTGTATGTCATCAGTAAAATAATAGAGAAGCTGAAGCTTGTCACAGGACTGGGAAAAAAAGTGGTTACCACTGGTTACAAGTAATACAGCTCTGTGTGCAGAGCGACAGTTAAACAAAAGGCTGCCGTGTTATTGTTTCTTCCCTGACGAGGACTAACGTCTGACAGTGCTCGGTGTTCGATTAATTAATTCTTTTCAGCACAGTTTATCATCCCATAGAAATTTTATGAGTTTGCCTCTCTGAGGAGGAGGAGGACAAGCTAAAATAATTTTCTAAAACTTAAATGGAACATGTTTCAATTTATAAATCTGAGCATGATTTTGTTTTTTGTTTTTGTTTTTTGTCAAAACAGCAAAGCCCCAAATTGAGCTCAGTGGTTATACACTCATGCGGATGCTTCCTCCTACATTTACATCTTTCATTATTCAAATGTTAATGCTTTTATGCCAAGCGCCTTAAAAGTGAGTGCTCCCATTAGTCTGAGCCTCACTTCAACCTCTATGAAAGTTGACTCATCCCTGTAATCGCACTCCACACAGGTGAGCACGGCGGGCCGCGCCGATGGCCTCGATGGGGCACTGCTGCTGGATGAGTGTCAGATTCCCCTGCAGGAGTGTGAGCGTCTGGATGAGAACCTGGCGCTGGCCCTACACCACCTCAGACTACCTCCAGGATGGAGTTTACTGGGGAATAAACGAGCCAACAGCACTGGTGAGGCTGCAGGGTGGCGGACTCTTTGAAACTGGCAGAACATTTCAGCCCTGATGCAGAAACATACTGACAAATTATGGTTGTATACTGCGTGATGACACACATGGCACTGCTGTTTGTGTGTCTGTTTGTGTGGTTTCATTTATGTTGAGCAGTTATCGGCAAACTAGGAAGGCTGAGGATTTCTGTTTTTTTGGCAATTTCAAAGACCCAGAACCAGTCTTTGTTACTGGTTAGTGCAGAGGACCACATGGCTGTATCAAACAGTTTACTGCCTCCGTGTTGTGTGTGTGCATGTGTGCGCTTTGCAGCTTGTGTTACTGGAAGTGACTTCCATTTAACTTCTACTTTTATAGACAAATCTGGTGGTTGATTTATATATTGCACTCTCACTCTGGAACACCGCCTCCATTACCGCGACGGCAGAGTGGAACTGAATACATTTTACATTACGACAGCGGGAGCGCTGATGTTTGGGTTAATCACAGTCGGCTGTCGCCCCTTCTGACAGATGAACTTAGCCTGTGCGGCTGTAGAAGTTATCCAGTCTCACAACACTAGTCTGAAATTGGTTATGACACAGCTTTTGGAAAAGAAATAACATTAAGGTGCCGCTTCTGTCTGACCTTCACAGTCTGTAAATTTAAATTGGCTACCTAAACCCAGCAGGAACCATTTCAGCTCCCAGCTTATAATTTAAATCATTGAAATCTTCATTCTTTCTTCATTTTAAACCGAAGAAATGCACAATTTCCTAAAAACTGGAAACGCATGACACTGTGAAAGTTAAGTATCAGCGTTAGAGGTGTGTGTGGTAGCGACTTACCTCTGCAGACTGATCACTCCCTTTTCAGCAGTTCATTGTTGGTCTTTTGTTGGCAGTTTTTGATCTCGACTGCTCAGCTGTAAAGTTTTTTGAGTTGCTCTTGCATAGTTGCAACGCTGACACAATGCCACGTCAGCCCCAACACAGGTGTATAAACACCAAGCAAACTACTCAAACTCCCATTTGTTGTAGTTCATGCTGCAGTAGGTCTGATTTTGCCCCGAGGACACACTCACAGACTCACAAGGTGAAAACAAGATCAACTAAGCTATCGGCTGGTAACAAGGATACAACTGTGCCAGAGATGATGTGTTACTGTTGCTGGTTTATTAAACTGGCTGTTTCGTGTTTGTCAAAGCCGAACAAAAGAATCAAAAAGACACTTGTGGACTTCTTTGTGGGTGGAGATGAAGAAGTCAAAGAAGTCGCAGGATTTTCTTTTTCCTGGAGTGCAAAAGAGATGGCGGCAAGCACGGCTGTTTACTGTGGAAGTTCGGCGTAGGTGTTTGCTAGTGCAATCTGCACAGATGGTGCTCACTGGTAATATGTGGGGGTGGGGGTATTAAAAACATCTGTGGGTAGAATTTGAGAGGCGGTAGAAAGGACCTTCTGTTGGGTGTGGCAGGAGGTGAGGTGGAAATATATGGAACTCATGGACAGAGATTTCAACACCATTGACTTCCTGCTAACTCGAGGGTTGTGCAGTTAAGGGTTGAAACCCCCAGTGAAGGTTTGGGCACCACCTGATGACATCCTCTTCAGCTGCTCACACTGAAGCAGTGGCATCTTGACTATGTGGTAAGTGATAAGAATCTAGTACAGAACTGCAAATCGAGCTTTGACCGGACCTGCGTTGCAGAGGAAGATCACACTTTTCCCCCCGTGGTACGTTACGTTAAAGCAGCCCTATTATCCACTGGAAAAGTGTTTGAGTTGGAGCATTTCCTGGATTTAAATGGTTTTTGTTTGAGGTGCTTTTTGAAAGGGATACAGCCCTTTTTTTAAAAAAAAAATAATAATACACACACACACACACACAAGGATATCCTTAATATACTCATCTCAGGAATGAGATGCAGCAGGCATACCCACCTGCTGTTAACTCCTTGGTTTGTGAGGGGCAACCAATCAGAAGAAGGCTGGCTGAAAGAGAGGGCGGAGGGAAATAAAGCTGCGTGTTTCAGACAGTGGATGAACTGACGGTCTGCGGCTCAGGGAAAGAAGTATTGTCGCTCATGCAAAACTGCTCTGGCAGAGTCCAACGGTAGTAATATGGATCTGGAAATGAGCATACTAGATATTCTTTAGTGCCTAGCATCATAAGAAGAAATTTATAAAAAGATTGTTATTTAATTATATATCGATTTTTTTTAAAGAATGTAATAATATACGACTGGTACCATTTATAGCTTAAATGCTATCCAAAGGTTTGTCATCAGTTTGTCGTCACACTCTTTCTTTGTGGAGCACCGTACTGACACAATGTAACAATGACTTCAGTTCTCTCACAGTGAGTTTATGCAGTTAAAGGCAACAGCTGACGCCGTGACATCGTCACCTGTGTGTGTTTATTTTATCTGTAAGAAATATTTCCATATGCGTGGATTATTCTGACGGCAGTCACTCTGGTCTGCAGGCAAAATGCTTCTGAAATAAATGCAGTCATACTTTTTGGTCACTGAAAATGGACATAAAGCTTCAAATTGTTGTTAGGTTCAAGTTTTCATGATGATTTCTAAGACCAAAAGTTCTTAAATGAAACCGGATCTATAAATTCTGCCAAAAATGGCCCAAATGGAGGTAGGTGCTAATTTTCAGAATTCCACTCAATATGCATTATTCCTCCAATTTTGATTAAATTGGGTTTCTATGAATTTGAATTGTATCAGGTATGAAATGCAAATTGCAAATTTCAAATCTTATATTATCTCTACTTTGACCTTTTGACCTCTGTCCATTCTAATGTTAGATTTGACCATCCCGGCAGCAGGAAATATGCAATGCTGCAAAATAAAGTTACATGTTTTTAAAGCATATAAAATAACCTTCCTGCACCAGTTATAAAACCTTTGCATTTCCTCTGTTGGTGCCCTGCATTATTAAATAATTAAAAGTTTTGGTTGTAGAAACATCCACACAGACATGTAGCCAATGTGCTTAAACCCAAATGTCTGCATGTGCTAGTAGTTGAGGTAATTGATGCAACTGACATTTCTCCATGTGGCAACATCCAACCTGTGCACAGTGTCTGGACCGGACCTGGCGAGCTGGGCTCTACATAAATCCAGTACTATTTTTTTTCTTTTAGTCAGCTGTTTTGTCATGTTTGGATTCAGCGAATCAAAATCCAGCAGAAACAGCACGTTTTGATGTTGATGCACTGTGTTTGAACACTGGCGTATTTACAGGGTCTAAAACGCACCTCTATAAGGATTTCTCTCTAACTCTGGTATTAGTGTGAACAAATAGAGTTTGAATATCGCTGTGTTGCAGCCTGAGCTGTTGGGGTTGTGAGAAACTGCTACATCAGTGGAAACAAAGATAAATTTTTATTAAAATCAAAGTGCCAATTTTCTCCAGTCATTGACTCTGACAACTTTAATCAGTTAAAGGAAACCAAACGAGCCAATGCAGATGATAAACTCTGCGAGGTAATTGCTCTCTGCAAAACAGCATAAACAAGGCTTTTGGGAGTAGTTAGAGCTCTGCCTCAGCCTCCGGCTATTTGTAAGATAATAGCTAATGGTTAAAACTGGATTTGGTAAATTAGGCCAACCAGAAGAGCCAGCAAGATTTTAGACAAAAAAGAAAAAGAGCTGGGAAGACTTAGGAAATGTGCAATGGAGATCAAAAGCTCACACACTTCTTAAAATGTTTAATTTATTGTTATTCTGAGAAGAAAACTCGGCACGATAAAAATCTGATTATCTGTATTGACCTTTGTTGCGATTAGATACGATCCAGTTGTTGCTGTGAAATGTGTCAGGGCTTATTAAAGATGGACACACACATACTGGCTTCTTTGCATTGAAGTCACTTGTCATGTTGTTGATGTGGAAGGCGGCTTCATGCTGCGGTGAGTGATGTGCGCTCTAATAGGCTCCGCTTCACAATATGTCACCGCTTCAATGCAAGACGCTGAGTGGTGCCGAGCTGCGGGGAGGGAAGAGGAGCGCGACTCCGCTCTCCATTTATCAGATCTGTCAGATGATGGATAGCAGCAGACTATAGGTGGAGGTGACGGTGCTTCATCTCAGTCATCCTTCACGCTGTGGGCACGCAGCACTCACTGCTCTCGCCGTAGCCGGCCATTTGTTGTCGTCTGGGAGCTTCACCTGGAAAAACTGTGCATGTCATTAAAGATGGTTCACAGGTCCCGACTGATTCGCCGGCTCTGAACGGGTGTCAAATTATCTCTAGCCCACGGGTTGTCAATCAGTGCCATCAAAGGAGATGACTCAATGATCTGTGGCCTTAAAATTCACTAGTCAACTAACAGACTAACAGTTGTTTACTTCATTCATCAATAAGACAAAGAGTCTGCAGCCCTGCTGACACCTCCATTAGGCCCGCCAACATTCCCAGTGTCAAAGGTGACGTGATAATGCTTACATAGGTGTTATAATTGCAGTTTTGCCCAGTTTAGTTTAACGTTTTTGCACGCAAAGTAGGGCTGAGACAGATATCAGCTGATGCCAGTTTGTTTTTATCATAAATTATTCTCCCTGTTGTGCCAGTGGAGCAAAGAAATCCACCCACCCACCCACCCAAGTTCTTCTGCTTATCCTTCTCAGGGTCGCGGGGGGCCGGACCCTATCCCAGCTGTCATAGGGCGAGAGGCAGGGTACGCCCTGTACAGGTCGCCAGCCTGTCGCAGGGCTAACACAGAGAGACAGACAACCACTCACACTCAGACACACACCTATGGGTAATTTAGAATCACCAGTTAACCTAACCCCACTCAGGGATCTGTTTCAACCGCTTTCCCCTTTTCATCACATTTAACCAGCAGCAAAGATGGTAATCTCAGCAATGCAGAGATTTGTACCATAAAACATAAAGTCCTGCTAAGGCTAATGGGTATGTGTTTTGGACAAATTCAAACTCTGATCTGAAGATGGTGCTAAATGTAAATGAGGCAATAATATCCCGGCGAGGACTCTGATAATTTTCTGCCTGATAGTTCTTCAGAGCCACTATCAAAGCTAAAAATTTGAGGATGTGCTTCTTTCCTCTGTTTTCCTCTCATGGTAGACTGAATATCTACAAAAGTAAAATCTCACTTTTGGGTACAAGAATCTGTCAGATTTCTTTTTTTTTTTTTTTTTTTTTGGCTGAGTTTCCTGATGAATAATTATACCGAATAATTGGAGAAGCAGCAAGAAGCCAGGATCTCTGCCAGGACGCGGCGAGGCTGCTTTGTTGTGACCGATCATTCACCGAAACCACATTGTGTTGGTGATTTCAGTCCTGGAGCAAAAAGCTAAAATTGCATGTATATTCTAGCTGGCACTCGTAATATGAAAATGACATGGCTGTTATGGCAGCCAGTTTCGAGGAACCACAAACAGACCCAGCAGTAAAGCATTTCCTGCTGCTGTTTGGCACCTCACATTCCACGCTGGCCCAACTCGGCCAAGTGGAGCATTAAATTTGACCAATTAGCTTGAGGTTGATCAGGGCAGGCTTGTTCATAAAGGCTTGCGGTAAATGGACTGAAACCTCTCATCAGCAGACACAACCAGCATTGTGACTGTTGCCTAACGATTATTGTGGTGCGGCGCTGATAACACCGAGGAAAATGTGTTTTCTGCCCCTTTCCCTGTTCTCGAGCAATTGTTCTGCAGTTTATTTTTTCATTCTTTTCCAGCTGATCATATCTCGCCGTTAAAACCTACACCAGGCAGGGTAAAAAAAGTCCCAGAAGAAATCACAGAGGAGTTGCTCTATAGAACATCCTGTTTGCGCCTAACCCGAAAACCTTACATTTTATCTGTGTGTGCAAATAAATCGGGTTTCCTGTACTGCTCGTAGGCAGTGACAAATGAAAGCTAAAGAACAAAAACAGTCGTCCTAATAAACAAGAGTGCAGAAACACCGTCCGGAGGAATCTGGAACCGGCAACAATAGCTTCTGCGGCTATTAATAACCACAAACCGGCTGGGCCGATAAACAAAAGCACTCTATATGCAGTTTACTGACTCTGCATTAAAGACATCTGGGTACTGAAGTCGAACATCACATTTAACTCGCTATGTTGTCGGGCGTTTTCGAATACCAGTTTTAACTTATTACTTTTTAATTTCTCTCCAATGAGCTCCGTGTTCTGCTTTCTGTTGCCAATTGATCATTTGTTGCACTCCAGGACTCGATTTCCCTCTAACTATAAACTAGGGCATTCTTATGTCAGCGTGCCCTCTTAAATTGACAATAAATTTGCCAGTGGTTGGGCAGTAAAAGAGATTAATAATAACGCAAAAGTTTGGGCAACTCCTGTAGACCCAGAAGTGTTTTCATAATCTTTTCCAGTGAACACACAGAGAGAATTAATTACACAACTTGACACGAGGAAATTTCTGGGATAGCCAACAGCACCTCAGCCGGGCTTTAGTATTGAAGAGAGCACTGCTGGCAACCTGTTGCTTTAGCAGAAAGATGGAGGAGTGTGTGTGTGTGTGTGTGTGTGTGTGTGTGTGTGTGTGTGTGTGTGTGTGCGTGTGCGCGCGAGTCCATGAATCTCTGTTATAGTGTCTCTGTGCATGTGCAAAGAGGAGGATCGCACTGTTTGATGGTGTTATTAGCAGTCCAGCTGATATACTGGACCAATGATGGGCTTAAATTAAAAATGGGACTGTGGCGTGCTGGTGTGTGGTTAACATCTGCTGAAATGAGATGGTGTCATTTGATTTAGTCATAGAGCCGTTAATGCTGTTGCTTTGATTTTAACCAGTGCCACTTCAAAGGCTTTTCTACAATTACTGAATGTGCCAAAATCTCCATATATTCTCTTATTTTTCACGCACATAAAGGACATGATTACAGTTGCAGTCAGCTGGCACGGTGGATTTAATCATAAAAAGATACCTGTACTGATTAACTGATGAAAATGGCAGGAGGGAGACGAGCTGTGGTGTTGTCTCCCTTTAAATGTGTGAAGGTCTGCTGTAAGCTGGGTCATCGTGGGTCCTGAACTGGTTTAATTGGATGGTTCTGAAGTGTTGCCAGGCTACCACAAGTGATGGTATGTCGGCTGCTTAGCCACAATTTAACTCCCTGGACCGCCGCGCTTCGTCGTGCTCTCTCTTTTTGTTCTCCTGGTATTTATTTGCCATCTTCTCTCTCTCTCTCTCTCTCTCTCCCTCAGATCTGAATCCTCAGGAGACTCTGCTGCATTTCTCAGCACGTCGAGGTCTCTTTCGGGTCACGCACTTCTTGCTGCAGCAGGCCGGAGCCAGAGGAGCCCTTCGCCTGGCCAACAGACAAGGCTTCACCCCGTCCGCTGTTGCGGAGTCACGAGGACACAAATGCCTCCACGAGCTCCTCACAAAGTAAGCGCTAGTATAGTTGTATATGAAAACGTTCTGTTCTGGTTCACGGGAAAGTTTCATATCATGGCTACACTTGAGGAAGATTTGCATGTCTGAACTGTCCTCACACTGTGTGACAGGGACATTAGCCCCGAGGTTCAGTGAACATTGGCCTCCTCTCTGTACAAACAATTCCATGTCAATATATCAGAGGGCGGATGGCGCGGTTCCGCCTTCTTTTATAGCAATGTTGTTTGTCTGTTGTCCTCACAGAACAATAGAAGTATTCAAAGACCATCACCACCAAGCCACGCTGCAGCCTAGCTTAGCATTTTCAGCTGCAGTCAGATAGTTGAGGGCAAATTGAAAAGTTGTGGGCTGCCAGTATTGTTCCAAGGAAATCCAAAGTGATGGGAAACTATTCTGCAACACAAAAGCCTCGGTCCTGTTTCCACTGACCTCTCGCCGCACCTTTTCAGTCTCACTGTGCACAGCTCCGCTTTAATCCAAACACACTGCAGTGCTGTCTCTGCAGTTTAATGGCGATGGTGATGTATGTGTTTTGTTTAAAGTTGTCAGCTATTATCCCCTAATAATATCTCCCAGAGACCAGCGAGGTCAAATTCTTTCATTCGAAATTAAAGCGCAGAGGAAAGAAATAGAGCGTTTGAGTAAATTGACTTAGACAAAGCTTAAAGTGGAAATAGACCCCTTTCATGTCTTTAAACATCCCACTTATTTCTTGAAGAATTCTTTTCACTTAACTCAAAATGAAGATGCCGCACGCTGGAACAAAACAAAACTTGTGAGCTTCCTTGTTGTGAAGCTCGCACCGAAGTCACTTAATGACCTCCGTCTCGCTCTTCGTGTGCTGTAATTGCATTTGCCTCATCAAAAATGAAGTCACTAACAGTCTGGCCGGTGACCTCAGCTGCCGGGCCTCGGTGCTAAAGAAGTCCGCCCAGGATTACGCAAACAGATCTGCCGTACTGGGAGGCGTCTCCCGCGTGCAGCACCATCATATGAAAAGGAAAAGAAAAAAAAAAAGGGGGAAAACTGCTGCACATACTTTACCGTCAGCTCTTGAATCAAATGCAGCAGGGGGGGGAGTTTTCTCGGAAAGCTTATCAGCTAGGAGTGGTCCTTAAGTAGGTGTATTTTACTACTGGGAAGGAAAGTATAATTTTTAGTGGCATCTGGAACATTTTTACTTTTACAAACATTTACTTTACAGAATCTCTGAACTTTGCGTGATTACTTGTCGACTACTAGAATCGACTTTCACAACTGACCTTCCCCAATTTTAAGTTTAAGGATGCGAGCTATTGAAGAAAAATTGCACCGTGCGGATTGGCTGAGATCACTGTTAAAAACCCTCTTTCTGTGTTAGCCAATCACGCTGCAGGCCCTTCTGGATGATCTAAGTGTTTATTTCACAGCAGGGCTGAGACGGACCCAGAGAGGGACGAAGGGTCTAACGGTGTCCAGCAGGTCTCTGAAGATGTTCAGGTGTTCTGCCACCTCCCCAGACTGAGCACGCACACGCTGACACTGAGCATACACCCTGGGCGTGACACACCGACCCTTCAGAAGACCGTAGAGCAGCTGCTGCACTTGATTTGCCATCTCCATGCCAAGGTGAGTCATGCCACCTTCCTCTTTTAGCACACTATGTGTGCACACGCTGGCTCCATCCAGGAGCTCTGCTGCTGCTGAACATTGGTGGATTGTTTGTCTTTTCACTGCCCTCTTTTTTTTTTTTTTAACCTTCAGTCTTCATTTGTATAACCAGTGGGGAACACCTTATGCAATCACAGAGTCAGCTTCTGATAAGAACTGAAGAGCAGCTCTGTTTTTTTTTAAAAAAAGAAGAGCTAACATTTTCCTCGACTTGTTCTGTATTCTGCAGGGAGTTTCTGCACTGAAGTTGCAGTTTGATTCTCTGCACACTGCTGCTGAATGTTCTGACGGTGTAGAAGCAGACTTAACATGTCTGGACCGACTCCAGCAGTCTGATACGGCATCAGAGTGCCCAGATACAACAACAGAAGGGAGTTGGTTAGAAACTTGCCCAGTGGAAAGCAGCAGCGCTGTTGATTGTGGACACGGTGAGGCTGGAAATTCAGAGAAAGACTGTAGTTGGACTGTGAGTACTCCAGCATCAGAAGAACACCCTCAGGAGCGTGGCCTTGTGCCCCAGAGGACTGGGTGTGTTCAAACACTGAGAGCGATTACTCCAAAGCAGAGGAGGCGGAGGAGGCGGCACGGGAGCAGCCCGTCGTTTCCACGCAGAGTCTGAGTTTTTCTGACAGGAGTGAAGGAGTACAGAGTGAGGCTGAAGGGAAAGGTCTCACTGTGGGAATTCTACCACAGGCAGGCTGTGGTAAACAGGCAGAGGAAACTGATAGAGGAGAGGCTGTGATCCAGGAAAGACGGGAGGCCAAGAAGGGAGAGGATAGATCTGAGCAGGAAGAAGAGGATAGCACGGCCAAGAGGAGGGAGGAGGAGACCAACTCTGAATCAACAGATCCGTTAACGGCCAGCGGAGACACAAAAGCGTCAATCATGGGCCAGTCACCCTCGTCACCATCCTCTGAAGTTTCAGACAGCTCTGATTCTGAAATGAAGGAGTGCTCCCAGGAAGAAGAGAATGGGAAAGAAGACATGAAAGTTACTCAGGATGTCTGTGATGAAGACAAGGAGGAGAGTGAAGGGTTAACAGACACACTATCAGCCCCGAGGGACCTCCTTAACCCAATGCTGATATACTGTGGTGATGTAATCACGGAGCCTGAACCTGTTCCATGTCTGTTGATAGAAGGCCTCCGTGAAGGGGAACTTCTACCAGACATAAACAGCCTGGAACAAAACCAGGAAATAGCTGGTAGGGATTACGCTACAGAGCAGGAGTGGGGTTTGGCTCCAGAAACCGGTTATCATTCCGGGACTTATACTGATGCAGTAAGTGGTAAAGAGCTGAACAGTGGAGATGCAGTTGAATCCTCTGGAGATAGTATTGAAAACAGCAGTTTGCCTGTGGAAGAACCCGACAGTACAGGTGATAGTTTGACTGCCGCCGACATCGTAGTAGATACTCAGACTGAGAGTTTAAACTGTGAGCTGTCGCCTGACACGATGCCGACTGAACGACAGGCTGACCACGATTCGGGCATGGCCCGTGGACTCTGCAGTGACGACGATGGCAGTTTCCGATCGGCTGGAAGTTCTGCAACAGAAATATTCCAGCCCGCTCAGGACACTGGCGCCATGGAGGATGGGGACTTACTTCAAACAAAGATAGTAGAGCAGACCTCAGCAGGATGTGAGCTTGGGGAGCCCAGTGATCTTAAACCTAATGAAACCTGTGAACATTTTATCACTGTGGATGCAGGACTGTCATTGGAACCCGGCACTCAGCCTGAATCCAAACCCAAACTCCAGACCCCAGAGGATCAGGCCCCAGATCCTTCCAAAGAGGATCCGTCCTTTGACTCAGTGAGGAGCGAAGACGCACCAGCAGCGGAGGTGCAGGGAGCTGAAACCGGAGAGACCAACAGCTCTGACCTGAATGTAGGGATAGAGCTTTCTGCATCAGGATTGGACAGTAGTGTCCTTACTGAAATTGAGCAACCTGTAACAGAAGAGATCAACGTTATCAACATAGTTGAAGAGGATGTTCAACGGACTAGTGAGATAAGTGACATGCCTGTGGTGGTGGCGGCAGAGGGGAGTGGAAATGAACAGCCTAAACAGGGTAATTCAGAGATAACAGCAGAGGAAAGGTCACCTGACAATCAGATCGCGTTGTCTTGCCCACAGGATGACATTGTGTTTTCAAGTAGTGCTGATCTAAGTTCCTTGGAAATAGAGCAACTTTTACTCAAGAGCGAAGCATCCACAGAACTTCACACTGAGAATGAGGTGACTGTAAATCCCGCTGATGCCGTGGACGGAGCCTCGGAGAGCTGCAGCACCGAAGCCCAAGGTGGGTAAATACTGATTTATTTCATTCCGTGTTTAGGTTTACGCAAGGTCCACATACTCATACATCACAGGCCAATACGTTTGTCAAAGTCTTATTCCTAAGCAAATATGCTAAATTAGATTCAGTCCTCTTCTGGTGATTAATGGCAAAAGCTCCACAAAGTTAAATACCACGCATCCCACCAGTATTGAGCTCACAGGGGTTTTTAGCTTTTGTGTGACATCCTGTTGTGATATATTGCTGTTGTGACTGTATGTTTTGCTGGGTCTCTATGCTATTTGGGGCTAATGAAGACAAAACATTGTTATTAGCAGGTTTTGATTATTTAATTTAAAAAATTTATTTAAAAAAAAACTCTAACCAAAGTTTGACACAATTAAACTATTTTTTGTGCCATATTAGGTCACCATGAGACACTGGGTTAGATTTTGACATGTTACACAATTAAAAGTACTGAGCTGGTTTGTATCTTGGGTACCTTAGGCCACGATAAGTCTGACAGCAATTCCCTTTATTATTCATATGTTCTTTGTTAGGCTCTCTTACACGCACAAAAGCACGGTCTGGTTACAGTCACATTACAAGTGCACGTGACTCAGTCTGAGGTACACAGCTAGAAGGCTGGGATCTGCAAGACAAACATACACAACCCAGCTGATGTGAGCGTGGAGCAGGAAGGGAGAGTCCCAAAATCGCTTTGAGTGAACCTTCAGCGCTCCTCTGTCGGCAATTTTCACTCGTCTGAAATAATTGTGCTGGAACCAAGTCCAATAAAGAGAGGTCAAGGGCAAGGTTGTGATGTGCGTCATGCAGGGAGTGGGGTGTCATTATGAATTAGAGGATGTATTTACAGGGTGTCCCAGCATCAGGTAATATCTTGGTGAGCTGGCTCTTCAGAATAAGACAAAGTTAGTTTGTATTTAGAGAATCATTTCTGAGACACCCCCCCCCCCACACACACACACCTATGTAGGATTAAAAGACAGATAAGCCTTTACATTCAGTGGTAATGGGCCTTTGCTGCTGAACATCAGGAAGGATTTGTGAATAAAAGTGAATAAAAGCATCCTGAAACAATCTGCTGCTTTGCTATTGTACAAAGTCTGTGACTCATCAGTGTATCTGCACTCAGGAAAGATAAGTCTCAGTACCATTCACTCTGAACACTTGTTATTGATTCCTATATTTGGAAGATTTGCCATTGCACTGATTGCATTGTGTTGTGTTGCCTTTCTCTAGAGGTGGATGTCATCAAGTCTGAAGACACTTTAAGTGATGCAGGGGAGGAAGAAAATGGCCCAGCGGAGGGAGCAGACTTCTCCATGGTATGCTTCAAGTCTCTTCTGTTGTTGCCAGCTATCAAGCTCTGCTTTGTTGTCGATGTGGGTTTGATTAACACAAGATGAGTCACTGTTTGCTGAAGCTTTGAAACACCCAGAGTAGCTTTTGGAATAAAAATGCTCTCACCAAACAGTCAGCGACCGTTCAGCCAAGGTGAGTCTTTGTGGTAAATAAGAACAATATTGTAGCTGGAGTTTTATGGAAGGGTGTTTTATATATATATATATATATGGTTGCTGTTTCTTGCTGATGCAGAAGATACGTTTGGTCGATCTTAGTCGGTCCACTGATTTCTCTTCTAGTTTACAGTTTCTGCATCACGACGAGTGATCGCCACAGTTTATTAGATTTAACGTAACCATAATCTTGCATTTTTTTCTGCACAACAGAGTCTAATGTGAAATATGCCTGAAAAGGCTTTTGCTGCCAGTTTTGTTGCGTTTTGCTGAAAGTATACGATGACGGATGCACAAGTCAAATTTCAGGTTTTCTGTAAACAGAATGTTTTAACATTCTTACAAAACGGCAATAGACAGGGATTGCAAAAAAAAAAAAAAAAACTGAAGTAAAGAAAAAGTGTACCACAAATATGAGACGAGACAGAAGAGCCAGATTTTCTTACAAGCAGCTTGATGTGCCAGCGAGATATTTGGCGAGAGTTCAGGAGGAAAGCTGTCTGGAACATCGTATGACTTGTAGCTTTGACTGTTTTTTTTTTTGTTTTGTTTTGTTTTTTGTATTTTTCAAAAGGAATATATTTCCCCTTGAAGTGTCTTTATGCAACACCTATGCATTTGATTTACTACAAAGTCTCGCAGCTTTTCCAGGCTTCGTCCTGTGGGAGACTTGCAGTGCAGTTCATTTACTATCAGCTCAGCTACTGAGCGCATGGATGCAGCCTTTGGTAGACGAGGCTTTACTTTGAAATGTTGCTGACTGACAGATTCCTCTGCAGCCATAGACTGGAGTGGCTCTGCTTATTCCTGGGTTGCGGTCTAAGTCAACGGCTTGTTCTAAATGCCAGATGTTTGACTGCGGGAGGGTTTACACACAGTGTGCAGGACCGCGGGGTCGCCAGCAGAGGGTGATGTAACCTCAAGGGCGTCACTGGATCCGATTCTTCTGACCGATTTAATGACCTGTCATTTGATCCTTTTGAAATATCCCCTAATTGCTATGATGAGGAGGAAATCTGGAGTCATGCTGGTCTTGAACAAACTGCAGCAGAAGCTGAGGTGAAGAATGGCCTGTTCAAATACTGAAGACAGAGCCTCAGAAGTTCTTTTAAGAATTTTAAGTAACTTTTTTTTTGAATACAAGTAAGGTATGTGAAGCCTGCATGGCAACAGGTAAGAACAGTCACAGTAATTAATTCAGCTGCTCTGTAAAAGGTTAAATATATATTATATATAATATAAATATATTAAATAATTAAAATACTTTAAAGTGTACATAAAATATATTTTCAGTAGATTATAAACACCTGACCGCTTAACAGAATCAAAATGACAACAACAACAACTAGCCGCGTGAAATGAGACGTGTAAGGTTAACGAAGTAATTAAAATTTCAAAACCCGTGACAGTGTTCTGACGAGATTCAAGCTGTTTCGACTGCAGATAATTTAGTCCCGATTGATTCTGTGTGTGTGTGTGTGAGTGTGTGTGTGTGTGTGTGTGTGTGTGTGTGTGTGAGAGTGACAGCTTTTCCGTTTCGTTCTTTAGACTTAGCCAGTCTGCACGGTGACACTGTGACCCGTGAAGTTTGTACTTTCCTGTGCTCCAAACCACACGTCAAAGAGAGAAGAAAACGGTTTTGATCAGTAGCCGTGAGTCCGTTTGAAGTGTAAAGAAGCGTAAAACATTCAAGATGAGAACATGAGATAAATTTAGATTTGGGTTGTTTTATGCCAAATGGGATTCATGTGCACATGTAGAGAGCGGTGTGAGAGAGGAGACTAGAAGCTAAATTCTCCTCTTGTTGAGGATTTTCAACCTAATGGCTTTGTTATTTAGACAAAAGCCATACGTATCATTCAGTGTGACATCGCAGTGAGGCTAGATCGATATGATGGACCCATTAACTTCTCTTTGTGTCCTTGCTTTAAGTGCGTGCTCTGTTCCTTCACTCATCCGATTCAAAGTAGATGAGATTATAGGGAGTATGGTGAAATTGTTGCATTTTTTTCTTGTGTGTGTACTGGACACTTTTCCATGTGCAATTTCCAGGTGGCTTCTGTTCTCTAAAAAAAATATATATGTGATTAATCACTGCAGGTGACAAATGAGCCTCTGGTGGCTGAGACAGAGCTACAGACTGTAGAGACGTTTTCACACTGAAATAAGAGATTCTAAAGGTTTTGTTCAGTGGTTGAGGTCATGTGACGGAGAAACTTTGTTCTTCTTTTTTAAAATGAGTTCTTGCACGCATGTGCGCAGGTCCCTCTCTTCGCTGTGAGGAAACACGGTCAGCTTAAGCTGGGAAGCAGTTCAGGGAGTCCTGCAGCGGGTCATTATGTGAACTGTCAGTTTTCAGACCCACCAAACGGCCGTCTATAATCACACTTTAAATTTTCTGTGATTTTTGCCACTCAGCGGCCTCCTTGAGCTACGAAGCACCTGGTGCTCTGTGAAAGGAGGAGTTTGAATCAGGGCAGAGCTTCGTTTGTTTGTGGCTACTGGGATTCACGCCTTTGTGCTATTGGACAACTATGGCCAAGTAGGTCAAAGCTGGATCCTCGTGTAAGCAACACCCCACAGACAGCAGGGACTGAAGCACATTTGCATACCATCCAAATATCTTTCAGAAAGTGCTCAACCTCAGTCTCTTTCCCAGCCATGTAAATTTGATTATAGAGGCAGTGGACAAAACACTTTGTTACTTTGTGATTTATCCTATGTGTTATGCTTAATTTAATTTGCTTTAATAGCAAATTACTTTCCTGTCTTTTTTTTTTTTAAATGAGTCAGCATAAGGGCTTGCAGACGCAAAAGATCAGGAGAATATTCACAGATGATTTTGTAAGTGTTTGTCCAGCTGCTTTCCTGGAAGAGAAGCATCTTGTTTCTTCACTACCTCGGCACTGACAGCCATTTATAATTACAATATACATTTCATTTTATTCCCCTTAAAATTTCTAGATCTGTGTAGCTCTATGATACAGGTCCCATCTACGCGCGCGCGCACACACACACACACACACACACACACACTATACTCTGGACCACTGCAGTGATTGTTTTTCCCATTTGCAGTAATTTATTTGGTGGTTTGACCTCATTCTGGGACTTCCCCGCCCTCCCACGTGCAGTAGCACAGACCAGAGCAGGAATCAGTGAAATGTGATGCGACACTGAGTGAATCAGATGCTGCGTGAAAACGGGAGCTGTGCCGGAGGTGGGTTTCAAAGCGGCTTGTAGATGCAGCGCAACCGTAGGCAGGATTCCCAAGCTTTAATATCACAGCCCGTATGAGATCTGCCAGCTGGATGTTCAGAATAATATCAGCTGACGAGGGCTGGCTGATCTGCCGGGATTGCTGTTGAGCTTCGTTTCTTGGCTAGCGTAAATTATTCTTTGCGCGCACTCATTTTGAGCTTATCAAGGAACTCAAACATATTGGCTCTGAGCTCGTTTGGGGAGTTAAGAGAGAGAACAGACTGAGCAGTAGCTTAATGTGCTGCAGAAATAATAAATAAGGGCTGGGAGATTTGGTTTCTTTATGTCCGTGCTGTCATTTATCATATCCATATTGGATTAATATTGATTTTTAAGCGTTTTATCTGGGCGTAGACTTAGTGTACTGTATGTTTTACAAAACCTTTACAGCAATCTGTTGGAAAAAGGTTCTGTTACACCCAGAAAGTGCTCATCCAGTAGGGCGTGTTAAATTTCAACAGTATTAGTTGGCACGGTTGAACAACGTTAACTAAAGTAATAATGCCCTTCTGTCATCTGTCATACGGTAACAATGTAATGCTCTGGATTGCTGATTCATAGGATAAGAGAGAGGCATTCACAGCCTGGCGGAGAGAGAGAGAGAGCGAGCGCAAAGGCATGAGTCAAGCAGAGTCAAGAGAGAAGTTGAGACGACAGAGGAAAAGAAAAGTATGGGAGGGAGGAGGGGGAGAAGGGAAGGAGGGAGGAGTAGAGCTGGAGTCTGGTGGAAAGCTGCTTCTGTGGCCAGATGTGAAGCTTAGCAGACTGGTTCACTTCTCCTCAGCAGTGTTTCTCCCGGATTTTTAACCTTCTGCTCAGTAAAGCTGCTCTGGATATTTAAGGGAAAATGTACGAACGACACAAGCGGAGGTATAGTCTGTGTGCCAAAGGGGAGAGAGCTGTAGACGTGGTTTTGATTAAGGTAGGCTATCTATCCGCACTTTCAAACAAAGTTGTTTGGTGTGATAATCCCGCTGCTGCCACAGCATTAACGCTCGTTTGAGCTGGAGCTTTGAAAACGGAGCGAAGTTCTCAAGACAGATAAAATATAATGGCTGAAGCAATAAAAGCGAGGTAAGAAATCTAAAGCGGGACTTAATTCATAAAAATAAACCATAAAAGAGAGGCTAAAGATAATAAATGACATTATTACCTAAAATTAAGCCCACGAAGCGGATGCTTATGGAGTGATTTAGCAGCTTAGGTTCTTCAGACAGGTTACTTTCAGAGGCCTCATCAGAGTTGCTCCTTAAAGCGATTCAGGAAAGAGATTTCGTTCGAAAAACATAATCACAAACATCACAGAGCGCTTCGGCAAACCTATAGCCCTCTGCCAGGTGTGTTGTGATGGCTTTCGTTGCGTTGCTCCCTGGGAGATGATTGCATGGTTGTTGATAGCGGCCCTCCAGACACACAGTGCTGATTATTTTGGGGTGGAGTGTGGTTTGTGGATGTTCACTGCATGTGTACGCTGTATGCGACACAGAGACAGATGCCTGCGTCTCCGTCTCTGTGGAACAAACTGTGTATGAAGCTTAATGAGGCTCAGACAGTTTAAGGTCTTTCTGGGGTTTTTTTGGTCAGCTCGGTGGGTACTTGTCTGACAAACTAAAACAAGAATATAAAATCTGCTGAAAATGTCTTGCTATACCCTAATTTCCCTCTCGCTCAGAGCTCCCCTTACCGTGTTGTAAAGGCTCTGTGTTAAACCAAATGTAGTGGGGGGTTCGATGGAATCTTTCTAAATGAGATGTTTATGGCTCCCAAAAGTTGTGCTATTTAAAGCCCAAAAGGCACTTTCCCTTCCCTGCATATATAGAAGCTTTTACAACATTTTTCCACTGTGGAGTTTCTCCTGGCTGCAGCTGGGAATCCTGTGCACCGCTGATCAGAGCAAAAGGGTCTTATGTAACTAAAATGTTAAGCTCAGTATATCCCTGTTCAATAAAAACAAAGATAAACTTCCAAATTTTCGCTCAGGCTAAACTAGATGGGGCTGGTTGCCTCCATCGAGGACGTTAAGTGACTGGTTTGGTTTGTTTGTTAGCAGGATAACTAAAAAAAAAAAAAAATTTAGGGATAAATTTGTATGAAATGTGACCAGAGGTGGGGCTCGGCCCAGCTTAGATTAGCTTTTGGGAGTTGATCCAGATATGGAAAAATGTTGGAACATATTGGAAACATTGGGCAACGTTTGGCTTTTCCTGGCATATTTCAGATGGAAATAAGGAAAACTGGGAGACATCGCGATATTATCTGGATACAGAGCTCAACTCACATGTGGCGTGAAGGGAATTTTTGCCGGATATTTCAAATAGGTAATAATATACTAATTCAAATAGCTTGGCAAAGTCTGTGTGTCGATTGGTCACTCAGCCAGCTGACAAACAGAAATTAATTATCATGGCAACAGTGAGTAAGTTACAATGTTTCTGGTTTCCCGTTGAACTGTAATACCTTTGATTTATCCAGTTCTTGACTTTAACTGTGGTTCAGGTTCATTCAGCCTCAGCTGTGCTTATTGTGTGAAGCCAGAAACTGTAAAGTCAAGTAAAATTGATGGAACCAAACAGAAGTCAGTGGGCTGTGATGTTACTGTGCAGCACTATGAATATTAAAGCAAACTACGGAACACTTTGAACTGCAGAGGAGGCAAAACCAGATTATTCTAGACTAAACATAACTAAGATAAGATGGAAGTCAACAAAATAAAACTAGACTTATTTAAGTCACACTAAGCCAAGTCAATGACTCAGCTCAACTATTTCCTATTGCTTGATGACTATAAACTATAATCTAAGCTAATAATCACTTATTGATGGCCAGACTATTAATTATCATTCATAAACTAAGCCATTAAGTATGCAGCGGTGGGCGTTTGATATGCGATGTTTACTGTCACAGTGTCTGCTAGGGCAGAGCATGGGAATATCTGTGAGGAGAATTGTTCTGGTATATGTAACACCTCTCTTTAGTCTGTTGTCACTTTCTAAACTTGTTCCAAATGTCAGCTGCTCTTTACCCCGGAGCTATGAAATAGCACGGGTGTGTGCATGCGAGTTTTAGAGGGAGAGAGAGAGAAGCAGAAAAAGTGAGGGAGATATGATGGTGTGGGAAAAAGGCAGCTCTGGGCTAACGGTTTCCTCTGGCCTCAGATGGAAACAGGCATTTGGCCAAATGACTTCATTCCAACCAGTGTTTCACATCCCAGCATCTCTGCTGGCCTGGAATCACAAAACACATCATCACTCCATTTAGCATCTGCAGTAACTGCAAATAACTCTATATAATAATGCAGTACAACAGTAAATATATCTTATCAGTCATAAACAATCAAACCACTGACAGTTAAAGTGAATCTTATTGCAGTGCAGTGTTCTGCTGGGAAATCTTGAGTTCTGGCTTTCAGGTGGGTGTTACTTTTATACATCTACCTAAACATTACAGCAGGACAAGCATCCCCTAATGTGGCCCATAACTCTGCAGATCTCAGTCCGACCCAGACATTCAGGGGCCGGAAGCCACATGCTCTGCCTCTGGGTCCCAAGACGACTAAGCGCAGCCTTGGTGGCACAAGGGGAACCTGCATAATAACAGGCTGGTGCTTAATGTTTGGGCTGATTGGTGTATATACATATTCTGTTGCACTGTACTCTTAGTTCGGCAAACACAGGCTTTCCTTTATTTGGGCTCTTTTAAAGGATTTGTGATCATTTAATCTATTGATAATGTTAATCATGAAAGAAATCATTCTATGAGTGGATTGATTCAAAACAGTCCTTCCAAGGTGCACCGCGGAGTAGATTCATCCGCGGGTTTGCTGTTAACAGGCCTCAGGGATGAGACCGTGTGCACATGCTGGACTGGATGCAGTCATGCAATGAGCCATGGCGTCCTTCGACGCTGTAGAGCCTCACTGGTCGCCTGCCTGCTTAGAAACAAGGCGGCAGTCCAAGTCCTGGGTGCCCCAGCGTATAGACGAGTTCCCTCCTTTTTTTTTTAAACCAGATGTTTTTACTGGGTACAGTTTAGATTTCCCTGGCAATACAGATATGCTCTGCGCTGTTTCAGAATCTGGGCTGCCAGCTTTCAGACAGAGGATCAGTTCCTTGCTGGCTAGCCCTTTAGCAGGTCTGCTCAACGCCTGGTTTGATAAATATGTGATTTGCTAACCGGTTAAATGCGTGGCTGCTTTACTGGCTGTCTCATTGAGCCTGTTGCTTGAGCATACTAACCACATTGCCTGCCACATTGATCCATAGTGTGTCTGTGAGGGGAAAAATAAGCACATTTTTAATGTGCACATGCCTCTGACTTTTTACCTTCTTTTGTATTTCTCATCATTTTTATGGCCATTAAATTGCTTCTTGGTAGTCTATTGTTGCCCTTGAGTCAATGTTTTTCTCAGTGAAACAATCATAAAAATGGCTTGTCCTTAAGCAAATCAATGACTTTTGTGGCAGCATCATAGCTGCGATGTAGTAGGCACGATTGAACCGAATTAAAAGATATGAGCTGCGAGGAGGACAAAAAAGTCGATGCTGTGACTGAAATCGAAAAGGCTTTTGTTTTTGTCCAGGCTGAGCTGTGTGCAGTCACCTTTCATACCTTGGCCTGTAATACACTGCCAAAACAAAGGAAATACAGGAGTAATGTTTGTGTATTAAAAGGACGTATTCCCACACACCCTGTCAACTTCTTAGGTAAAGCATCCACTTAGTGCTTCATCATACTCGAAGGGTTCAGTTCATTTTATAATAAGTGCCAAAACACACTGAAGCGGAGTCTATTAAAACATGCAAAGCTGCTGCTGCTGCCTCCTTCAGTTCTTTGTTCTGAAGTTGTTCTGCTGTCCCTGTCCTCTCCTAAGGGTCAAATTGTGATGCCTTTCCTAATTTCTTGCACTTACTGGCAGTCATTTTACCTCTGACCAGAACCTGTGCATGCACTTATGTCTCCATGTTTGTCTGTTTGTGTGTGTGTGTGCTGGCGCCCTCTGCGACCAGCTAGTCTTTCCTCGTCAGCGTGTTTGTTCTCTCTCAGCGGGCTCTGTTTGATATCTGAACACAGCTGTGAGAGAAGAAGAAAAAGCCTGCGTGTTTTATGCATGCATCTGAGAATGGGGGGGGGGTTGTTGTGTGCATGTGCGACTTGATGAGGGAAAACGGGGAGCGTTTTGACAAGTGTTTGTCATGTAGGGTGCTTGCATGATGTAGGCCCCTGTACATGGTGCCAGTTTGTATGCAGTTAGTTATCAGTGTGTTTGTAAGAATGCAAACGGGAAGATCACACACACACACACACACACACACACACACACACACACACACACACACACACACACACACACACACACACACACACCACTCCCAGGCCTGGAAAACAGCGCAGTGTCTCTCTGCGTCTCAGCAGGCTTGTCAATGGAGAGCGCAGGGACAACACAGGGTTAGTTTTATAAAAGCTGAGATCAGCTCCCTCACCCTCAAAGCATTCTGGGGGTGGGTCGACCTTGTTAGCTGGCTTGGACTCACTCATCACTCTGTGTTGTTCCAGTCTCTCCTTTTTTTATTTTATTTTTTGCACTATATTAAGTCTCATCTGAATCTGACTTTTCCTCTTTTTGTTTGTAGCAGTCTGTGTTTTGTTACTTTGTTGTCTTTAACTCGAACAGGTGCAATGAAATAAGATTCACGGCTTCTGCAGTCTGTATGTTGGAGTGCCCTTGGGCAATGCACTGAACCCCAAATTGCTCCTGATGCATCCATCAGAGTGTGCGTGCGTGTGTGTGTGTGTGTGTGTGTGTGTGTGTGTGTGTGTGTTTGTGTACATGACAGTTAGGGGACGAGGGACTGGGGAGGGTGTGATCGAGGCGAGTGCCTGGGGGTCGGGCCTTAGCACATGTTTAAGTGTTGGAAAGAACTACATGGCCCCCACCACCCACAGGAGGGGCCGTCGGGGTTCGGCGTCACGTGGATTGGGCAGCAGTCATGGAAATAATATTTTTGAACAATTTCAAAAATGTAAACGTTTCCTGGTTCCAGCTTCTCAGATGTGAAGATTTGTATCTTTTCATAATTTTAGGAATATTCTCCTTAATGTTGATCTGGAAAAAATGTCATCCTAAGGGATATTCTGCTTGTAATTGCTACTTGATAGTTAAATAGTTTTGATACAAAACAAAACATTTTTTAAAGTGTTTTTTTTTTGCATGAATTAAGCAATTAATTAGCATACTATAGTGAGGTGTAGAAATACCTTTGTCTTTATTCCATGCAAAGTTAACTAGATAAGACACGATCAATATAACGAACAATATAACCAAAAAAAAAGAAGAAGTTGTTGTTCACCAGTGCTGACTTTAGATACTTTGATCACTGGCCTCATTCATTTGAACATATTCACTTCTTAGCACCACAGAACAGACTGACTGCTTCCATTAGCGTGATGAGCGTCCATGCCGTCACAGTGGGTGAAGCTCAGCAGCAGATGTGGGGGGCCGTGGTGGAACAGCATCTTTGTTTTGTTCCACCAATTCCTCCATCACATGAACATTTGTGGCCTTTAGATTAGCGACTGGTTTAGACTGTGCCCTTGGGTTTCTTTGTAGAAATCAGCAAAGTTTAAAGGGTAATGCTAAAGCATGTTGATCTGCGCAAGACTTAGCCTGAGCTTACTGGGGTTGGGAGTTAAATGAGAAGGATGGGGGGGGGGGTATGGAGGGGTGGAAATTAAGCTAAAGAAAGGATGGAACAAATTATTGAAGGGCATATGAGCATCATAAAGAAGGTGATCTGTAAATTACAGTAGCTTCAGTCCATCTCAGAACGCACTTGACCCTCAAAAAAAAAAGATCCTGTTTTCGGCCAGCATGGGGCTTAAAATTATCTGAAGGGCCTGGCTGTGGTAATCTGGCTTTGTTAATAGATTAATAATCAGATTTTTAGTTGACTTGTGACTTTGTATGAAGGGCACGTTAAGAACTCACAGTTAATCTACATATCATTGATGGAGTTCATTAAAGCACAATGAGCCTCTCTCTGACTCTTAGTCTCACATTCGGAGCTGTCAGTCAGATCTGCACAGCTTCGTCCTGTCGAAGCTTTTGTGTTGGCTGCAAAGATGGGAAGGGGGTGTCAGCGGCTTTTGTAGCTAAAACCAGCTCACACACACACACACACAGACACACATATATACACAGCTGTTGTAGAGACCACAGAGGAAGCAGAGTCACAGCACTGAGTGTTCACAGCCAACCACAGATCTCTGACAGGCACTGTGTGTGTGTGTGTGTGTGTGTGTGTGAGAGAGAGAGAGAGATGGTGTCAGTGTGACTGTGAGCATTGAAGGCTGAAAAAGTTGGATCTTTCAGAGAGTTCCTCGGGGGGTGGAGATGGAGCCCGAGCAGAGTCACTAAATCCTGTGAATACTCTTAAGACCTCTGTTATAAAGGGTGTCTTATCGGCGCCTCCCATCCTGTGTTCGGAGGAACACTTCCTAACAGACATGCTGGTCTGCATCATTATTTCTTTGTGGGTGATGATCACATGTTGCTGAGACTGATTCAGTGTCTTCCTGTTTCTATGTAGATCCACCGCGACAGAGAGACGTCGTTCCATCAGCCCTGCAACACTCAACACTCAGGTAGGAGCTGCCGCCGCTCTAAGTTTTCATTTGAGAACTGGGGGAAGTGGATGTTTTTAATCTCTCAATAATTCTTTCTGTTGTAAGTTTTTCGGTGGTTTATTTTGTAGTAACCTGCGCGGTTGCTTTGCTACGAGGTCTCGGGTCGTGTGTGCATTAGTGTTGGCGCTGATTGAGGCTGTATCCTGTTTGGATTTATAGCGTATTGTTGTTTGGCCTTGTTAAAGTAGCACTGACATTAAGTGAGAGTGCTGCATTGTTTGAGCCTTAACGCTGGGGCAACAGTTTGTTTGTGAAATTATGAAAACAGCTTTTTCTGTTGGCCTAAAACACCAGCCTTGACTAAGGTAAGATTTTGTTGCCAGTTAGTGGTGTTGTTGGAGCCTTTTCTTCAGTCACAGTTGAGTGGTTAACCCGTCACCCACGACATGTGCTCAGGCTGCCTTTGCGCTCTAATATTAATCGAAACCAGACTTTAAGAGTCTGCTAACACTTGTTGGAGCTGGTGTGAGGCTATTTTTAAAGATTATGAAAGTACCATTGCGCGAATTAGAGTTTGAATGAGTCGAAGCACGGGGTATTGGCGTGGTTTCATTTAAAAGTGGGGTGTCATTAGCATGTGCACACACACATGATGAAACGTGAGTTACAGAGCAGACGGGGACTCTCATTGCTGTGAAATCTGGCAGAATATGCACACACTAATGGGATCTTCATCTCTGTATCAGAAAGAGTTCATACTGATTTAGAAGACAGCCATTAGGTTTTCAACAGTTTTCCGTCCTAAATGGGAGCGACACATTGGTAAAGTTTTCTGTGGGACTTTTGACCAATGCAGGTTACAAATCGGCCAATACTTTGGTGATGTTCCAGGTGACTCTTTTGGAAAATTTTGGAAGTGACCCTGCACACGTGAGAAACTACCTGACATTATTTTCATTCATATCACAGAGGAGCTGAAGAGTAGAAGCCTGGCATTTAATCATCTGATGATTGGCAGCACTGGTTGCAAAGAAGGAAGTCTCACCACTCTGCAGCCAACCCGAGTAGAGCCGCAGCCTTAATTTCTCTAGCCACCTTTATTTTGCTTGTATGGAATCACCCCTCAGATCTGTTAGCGATGCTGCCAATTTTCATTTTTCTCCCTGCAAGTTATGCATTTATTTCAAGTGTGCAGAGTTGCATGACACGGCAGCATTGTTGACACCTCAGTCCAGATCATTTCTGTCTTTAGCTGTGGTTAAAATGTCTAGACAATGACAGTTGATATGTATTTATGTCCAGTGTTTGTCAAGTCGTTTATGCCTGGACTTTAGTAGCAGATTCCTGGAGCCACGAGGCAAGCTTAGCTGGGAAAAATATCGGCTTCCTTGTCAGAGCATCAAGTGGTTGATTGTCGCCATGGGGATATAGTTCACTCAGTATGGGCAATGACTGTAAGAGTAATATTAATGTGAAACATTTTATATGTTGACACAGATGTGTCTACGTTTGGGCAGCAGCCACAGCAAGATAAGAAAAAGTGATTCTTTGACCTTCATAAGATGAGTCGGTCTGTAGGGAGACTGGTCTCAATAAAAAAAACGACCAACAGATCGATGAGCTGGATCGGGCTGAGAGCAAACTGCCTTTTATCGGTGGTGGGAAACAGATGAAACATCAGCGCGTGTGACAGGCGAGAGAGAGAAGAGAGAGGGAGAAGAGGTTGAAATGGATGAGACAGACATACAGAGGGAAAGGGAGAAAACACAAAGATGGAAAGAGAAGGGGAGGAAAAACCCACGGGTGTCAAGTGGAAGTAAAAAATGGAAGGGTGGGTGAGGGTGGGATTTCCTCTGTATCAGCCGGGATCAGTTGACATCACTTCCTTTTTGGTGGAAATCTCTCTCTCATCCTGATGAAGCCCGATTCTTTCAGCCCTCCCTCTCATCGTTACCTGTTTAGTCAACTTAGCAGCAGAAGGATTGTTGCCGGAAATCAACCCCTGATTGACTTGAATTTACTTTTCCATTTAGCTGAATGCCTCTGTGGTATACATTTAGTGGCAGCTTTATTAAGTACAGCCTGTTCACACGATGCCTGTAATATCCAGGGTGTTATTTGAATAGTGTGTTTTATCAATGAGGTCAGCGGTGGTGGTGTCCTGGACTGCACCACTCTGTGTTTGTAATAACTTGCAGCCTTCAAGGCAAAATATCAGCCCTCTCTGTGGCCTCAATAATAGAGGCATAATTGAATTTATATGTTTCTTACAGTGTAAACAAAAACCTATACATCTCATAAACATGTTTGATGTTGGTCGGCCGGTTGCTCCGAGACAGACTGAAGTCGTGGAATGAGGTCCTCAGCAGGTCACTTTGGGGAAATGCCTGATATATGGACTGTTTTCCATTAAATCTGGTTTATATAGATGCAGCCCCCTGACTAGAATGGATTGTAATAACCTAGTGTCATCATCTGGTCAAGTCTCATTGCATTCAATACTGTGGTTTTTTATTTAACCAGTGGCATTCCCATAAGCCTCAGCTGGACTTCAGCATGCCAGCATGCTATACCCACGTGGGAATCTCAGTAGGAATAATACCTGCTTTGCATCAGCATGTTATCATTATGATTGTTGGGTAGTAGATGTTGGCATAAAGAATCACCCAGTGGAGCCAACAGAGCGACTGGCTGTAGATTATTGTTCTTACTGTGCAGGAACAGCTCATTGAATGGATGGAGGTCTACATGCTGCTATAGTAAAAAAAAAAAAAAAAGTGAGGCAGGAAGTCAGATGTCTGTTGTTTTGGTGTCAAAGGTCAGTGCGATTTTATTGACTGCAGAAACCTCCGGGGTCAAAGTCAATACTCAGACCTTCTCATACAAAGTCTTAAACAGCTCGAATGCAAGTTTGGAAACACTCGGTCAGAGTTCATTATTTGCATTATTTTCCACATTTTAACAACAGTAAATACTGTAATCACAGTAACCAAACAATACCAGCTGACTTCTTCAGTGACCTACTGTAAGCCGAGCTTTTGTTGCCATACTGAACCTACTGGCCCTAGCTTATTTTGCCACTAAATAAACTGTGATAAATAATCAGCGGCCCAGTGAGAGGAAAACGAAACCACAAATGCTCCTTTATAGACGCCAAGAGAGCGAATCGGGGTGATGAGACATTTCACTTTAAAAATCTCACACTTCCAAACATCACTGATGTTCTGTTATGAACATGCTTACTTTTATAAATAAATTAGCTTCACGTTCACTGTGTGTGGTAGTCTCAGAGTTTCACTTCTTGCTTTTGCGCGTCATACTCATTTGTGTGGAACCTGAAATATTGGTTCTTAGTGAGAACCAGACCTTGTTGGATCTGATCCCTGTGCTGTCTGAGGAAACGCACACTTTTGCCATCTTTACTTTTGAAGACTTTACTTGGAAAAAAAATATGAAAGAGTTGGTGCTAGACGATTTATTTTGTGAAATGATGCCAGTTCTCGGTTTCCTCGGAAAGCCCCTTGTGAGACTCTGCTTTTTCTGTGGGTCATCAGTCGGTTTAATCATATCCTGTGGCCTTCAAAAAGGAAATCTTTGACAGAATAGTGAAATATTGCAAAAAGTTGCGATATGCAAAGCCTTCTCTCTTCAGAAAAGATGGCACTGTGGAGAATCAGAGGCAAACAAGCTGCATCATTTTAATAGTATAAGTTTATGCAAAACCTCAGTAACTGCAGACTCGATCACACATGGAAAAAAACAAAAACAAATAAAAGAGTTGAGGCTTCTTCCTGTTGCTGCAGAACGTGTGCTGTTTGCAGTTTAGGGTGAAATATCCCATCATGCCTCTGGTTCATGTTTTGCTGCGTGTCTGCTGTGGTTTGTAGACATATGTCAAGTCATTGTTCTGCTTTAGAGTGTCGCTGAACGTGTTGCAAGACCTTCAGGTAAAACCTCGTCCTGTTTAGCAGAACTCAGTTCCCATGCTTACAGGACACATGCTGGATGTGTTTTGGGCTCAAGGTAAGAAGAATACAATGAAAACAAAACAGTCTGTTTGACATGAATCACGCAGGAGGTTTGAATTACAGTTTTGTTTAATGGACGGATGTTTCTCTCAGTGGATTTTCTGCTTTGCATTTATTCTGTGAATTTATAAATCATGCAGATTTAAATATATATCAATTTAAATCATGCAGATTTAAATGCAGATGGTGAAGTGATACCTGATTATGAACTGAACCAGTTCACATACAAAGGTCACTAAAACAGGAAAAAGCACCATGAGGGTTTTTTTCAGTCTGTGTTGCAGTCAGTTGCAGCTTTGATAACTGGAATCGTCTAAAACCCCAATGTGCAATAAGTCAGCCCAGCTACAGAGAGCATCTGTGCACATTTAGATGGACGAGGAAGTATAGAAAATCTAAACAAGGTTTTATATGTAAGTGCTGATAAAATGTGCACTTAAGGTATCATCTCAGCTAACGCTGAACACATGCATAGAAGAACGTTTCTAACCCAACAGATTATTTTTCTTATCCGTTATTTCTTACCGTCTTGATGGCTTCGGACTTGATAATTTATTTGGATCATATCTACTTTTATCTTCTTTTTTTTCTGCTGCACTCGTGTAACACTCATTTCTCAGCTGCAGTTTTGCTTGTGTGTGTTTTTTTTACCTGCAGTGAAACCAAAATTGTTTGAATTGCGGTCGGTAATTTGTTGATTTGAGAAAGTAGACTGCACTACAACACAAAGCTGTTTCCACTCAGAGTACCTGGAACTTTAAATGTCAGGAATATTTTTTTGGAAGGGACTAAAGGGGCTCTTTACCCTCTTTCTTGTCTGCAAAACAGAAACGAGGAAAACTAGCAGCCTGATGCTTGACATTTAATTTCTGCGTACAAATATACAAAAAAAATGTTCCGCTGTAGGCCAGTAGGTGGTGGCAATACAGAAGATTTCTCGACCAATCAGAAGCGTTCATCGCTGCGAGCCCCGTCCCCACAGTTCCTTTACTTTTGGAAACGTACTCCCCACCAAGTAGGGACTTTTGGGGGGTGAAATAATTTCCCCAGAGTTTAATTTCAACTCAGGTCCCTCCAGTGGAAATGCTGTTCCTTCAAGAGTTTCTAGTCTCGGGGGAAAGTTCCTGTAGTTATAATGTCACGTGTATCTGTCTACAGTCAAGGCCAAGTTTTCTGTTTGTGTCTGGCTGGTTTACAATTTAAATTCATTTTAAAAAGAGCTAATAAAAAAACTGAATCAGTGTCAAATGTGTCCCGTCTTTTGTGCTCAACTCCAAGTAGTCTATAAATAGAAAACAAAAGTCTTGTCCCTGTTCTGCAGATCTTTTATATTTATCTGCAGATCAGTTTATAAGGATTATATGAAAAAGGTGCGTGATCTAATATCAGATAAGAAGACGTGAAGTATCTGACCTGTTTCACATTCAGCCAGCAATCTCGACCACCTGTGGACTGAGCAATCTTCACACCTGTTCTCTGTGCTCGTTCTGTGTGTGCTGTGGTGGCGGCGGTGCTGGGGTCTGTTTGACGCAGAGCGAGGAGGACAGCTGTCAAAACTCGCAGTCCCCCGCTAGTTGTGGTAGACAGCTGCGAGGGGGGTGGAGTCCGAGGAAGACTCCCTGGATCCACTTGTGTCACAGCACTTGCAACTCCAACATACTCACGCGCGTACATTTTTTCGGATTCTCCGTTAATTGTGGAAATATGAAGTAAAAAAGGGCCAAAATGTATCTGCATCGACTCACCAACACACTGTGGTCAAGACTAAGCTCTGCTGCAGCATCTGAGGTCGAAGGTCAGTGTGGATTTCGTTTGTATACAGAATGTGATGATGTCATGACGTGGCAGCCTTTCCATTTGTTTGCCTGCATGTTATTGGATGAGGGAGCAAGATGTGGGTTTGCCCAGTGGTCGGCTGACAGGTAGAAGCACACTGGTCATAATTAAACTTGTGACCTTAATTCTTCTCAAAGCAGAACCCTGAAATAATCCCGCGCCGGTCGTGTTCTGGTCTCTGCAGCAGGACTCATAAATCTCCACGGTGCTGGATGCAAATATGGAAACTTTAATTCCCCCAAATAAGATTTAAACTGCTGACTCCTCAGATTACAAAGTTTTGATTCAGACTTTATGAACTCTTTCAAGTGCTCTAATGAGGAATGATGACTTTCTATATTAGTGATTCTCAAATCTGTGCTGCATTATGCAGTTGAGATGTTTTCATTTGAATCCATCTTGAGTTCAGCCTCTCAGCTCAGAAATATGCTAATTAGTGAAAACAACTTGTCAGTGTCTGGAAAAACATATGGACTTTTGCAGTTCAATAAATACTTGAAGCTGCGTGTTTATCTGATATTTTCATGTTTTTTGGACGACTTGTGTCACATTGGGCTCAGACTACATGATATTTTTGCCTGTTATGATGGTCACCGAATCACTGCATGCAGTTTTATGTCCTGGTTACCGCTGAAATTAAGGCGTATTTAGATAATCCTTAAAAAAAAAAACCTGCCTAAATTATCACCCAGAGGTGTTTCAAGATGTACTAGAAGGTGCTCGCTTACAGTTTGTAGGTCGAGAACGCAAACAGCCCACTGTGATCAAAGCCACGTAGTTGACAATGGCTATCGACTCCATGTTGCAGTTCCAGCTAGCTCCACTGGCAGCATTCTTGCTCTATTGTTTTAACATTTTAACAAAATTTCTTTTAAAACCGCTCAACTGCTGATCGAGCACTCTGTGCTCCTTCAGTCAGACGCAGTTTAAACAGTCTCATAGTCTTTATGTTGGGACTTCAGCACCTATTTATATCTAGTATGACACAATCCTCAGTGGCATCAATCGGTGATGTCATTCCATTGGGGATGTAATGGGGCTGATATGGTGCTATGCTAGACTGCTTATACCTGCTCTCTCTCACAGACGTGTGTTAGAGGAGCTCGTAGTTATTCTATAGCATTGTTCTGTTGTAGAAATCCTTTTAAAACTTGGATCAAGTCTAACAACACTGCTATGCATAGAGGCTGGGGGACTCCACGCCCATGAGAACAGCTGACTCATGCTGGATTTTACAGCTTCCGGTTTCTAGTAGGGTCAGGATTTCTAGAGTCATCCTTTGCTGGGGATAATTATTTAATCTAGTTTTACTTGTCGTCTTGATTTTGGCTTCTTATAATTGTGAAAACAATCTGCTTCTCCTTTTGGACACCCTTGATATTAATTTCCCCTTTTTGCGGTGACATGTTTAATGCAGTTTACATTTATTTTATTTATTTATGCATATTTTTGCATTTGAATAGGACTTGTACCTGCTCAGGCTCTTGAGGCATGAGCATGCACATACGTACAGACACAAAATCGAGCTTCCTCTTGCTCACGAGTGTAGGGGATGCCCAAGGGATTAAGAATAACTTCCGCTTTTTGAGCAGAAATAGACATAAGTAAATCATAACAAAACTGGGCAAATGATCTCATCCAGTTTTTCTTGGCTGCCGGCTAAAGTCAGCCCATTTGGTTAGACGTCTGTGCCTGAGTGCAGGCTTCCTCTTTGGGTTTGAAATATTATCTGTGCATGTCCTTACATGTCCAGAAAGCTGTAGCCCCAGAACCTTGTTGCATAAGAGTTGTTGTATTCTGCGCTGACTTTTAAATTTGGCTGTTTGTTATTCAGCGAGGAGGCATGACATAGAATAGTGGGTGTAGAGTAAAAATGGCTCGCGGTGAGCTGCTATTGTTGAAGAGCACAGAGACTGAGAGAAACAAAAGTGAGCCGAGGCTTCGGGGAACGAGCAGCGGTTTTAAGTTCAAAGCAGCGAATGCGATACATTCGATTCTGACTCAGTCGGGTTCGTATCACTGTGGCTGCTATGAACTCGGCTAACTGTCTGCTTGATATCTGTCATTTCTATCGATCAAACAGCTGAAGTGAAAATTACTTCTTGGTTTAAAGCGAGAAATAAGGTGCAGACATTCTTTGTAAGCATCAGTGTCCGTTTGGCCTTAGGGTGACTAATGCAGCTCCGTCCTCAAAGCCCTTTTGCAGCACATCAATAACTGTTTGCTTTCTCTCCGAGTCGGATTTTGACTTCACTCCTGCCCTCGTACCTTTTTAAAACGCACAAACAGTAGTTGTTTGCTGTTGAGCACAGACTGCTTTAGTGAGGACAGTCTGCCATTGATTCGCCCAGGCTTTTCACACCTTCTCAGATTACCACAAGTCTTTTCACTGATGTGTTTTAGAAGAAAGAGCGATGGCTTATTGTTTATTGTTTCAGATCTCGAGGTTTCTACTGTCTGTTTTTAACCCTGCAATATTTTAAATGTGTCTTTCAGAGTCCTCAGAGTCTTCAGCATTTCCCAGTTTACCCAGTAGGACCAGCAGTGCCACCAGCTGTCCCTCTTCAGCTCACAGAGACTCTGGCAGCGACATAGAGAGCTTCCTGAACGCAGAGCCAGGATACGACAGCATCTTCAGAAAGGTCTGACCTCCACCACCTTAAAACCAATGCCAAAGTGCTCTTGAGCAATTCTTTTAAACTGGTTCAAATCTCCGTACAAAGTGAGAAAAGGAAGGAGAAAATATATTTAATATATAAAATATATTTGAAAAATGTAAACAAAAACATAGCACCTATGTATGCTGCAGAACCAACTTATTACGGATCCAAACTGCAAAAACATGAATCAGTAAATGTATAAATGAGACAAAATATACGCCGTTCACTTTGACTTAGCAGCAAATTCACTCTTTACTAAACCGGATGTTTGGCTGCGGTCCAAACATCCGGTTCAGTCACGCTGAATAGTAAGAATATTTTGCCTCTGCAGCTACTCCTATAGGGATTATATACTATATATGAAGTATCTGTTTTCTCAGTCTGTGTCTGTTTTTTTATTTATTAGCACCCCGAGGCAAAGATGCCAAACATCTACTAAGCATCTTTTTAAGCCAGCAGCTCTCCTCCGCTGCTGGGAAAGTGCAAGCTGTGGTCCCTGCTGTCACTCTGCTGCTGTTGAAAGTCTGTTTGAAGCCAGGCACCCTTTGGTTAAAGTTGAAACACTTGTATCTCGCAGTTTCTGCTGTGTTGAGCACTTGAGACATGCTCATTGTAATGTGAACCGTATGCCATGTTTGGTGCAAACAAAGCTGGAGAAGAGAATATCAGCTGCCTGGGAGTATACAGTGCGATGCTGAGGGTTGGGACGCTGTAGATAGGCGGCGATGGGCAAAGTGAATCCACACAAAGACTACAGGAGCTAAATTCTGAAAGAGGATTAACGTCTTTGCTGCTCTCTGAAGGGAAACACGAATGTAGAATAAAAAGGAGAGAGGCGGTTTCAGCAGTCATGACTTTTATCACAGTTTAACATGTATGTTGTGCCATGAAATAGTATTTTAAAGCCTGAAATCACGGAAAGTTCAAAACTCAGCTGGATCCGCCTCCTATAGCTCTGGGGCTGACGTTCACACGCGCTCTCTTGCCCTCGACGTATACTCGTGTGCTGTCCGGCTCCCAGAGGAAGTTGTGTCGGTAGCATAAAGCAGATCTTTCATTCGCATCTCTCCAACAGAAGACGCTCTGTGCTCGGCCCGCACACTGCAGCTGGCAGTACAATAGGCCCAGTTAAAGCTCACACCTACAAATTAACTCTAAACGGATGATCCCAAACCTGTGTGTGTGTGTGCGCGCGCATGTGTGTATGTAGTAGCTTTTTCCCACCAGACCCAAAGAGCGGTTTTACAAAAACTAATTGTTTTTTTCAGTGTGTTGTTCATTTCTTGTATCACAGAACTGTCAGATGAAGACTTGTCAAGAAATCAGCAAGCTATACACAAGCATATGGCTAATTAACTTGCAAGAATGCATATTAGTTTACACATATGCGGTGCATGTACAATATATATTTGCCAACTGCTAACTGCCAACTGTCTGTGGCTTTGGATCACTTAAATGGTCCCGTGACGATGACAAATGGACAGTGAAAAGACAATACATCACTGAGGAGCTTTTTCCTGGGAAAGGTTTGTTTTAACACGGTTGCTATCATTTATTGGTGTTTGTTATAATGCCAGTGTTGCTATAAAGTGGCGCTGGCTCATTATCCCTAAGCCCTGCCATTTGGTCCTCATTATATTCCATTCCTGTGGGTTAAATGGCTCTTCCAGCCTACTCTTAATTCATCTCACGCCTCAGTGAAGAAATGCTGATGGATATACAATGTGATAGCCCGAGTAATTAACAATAATTCGAAGGACATCTGTTCTGCTGTGTTATGTTTTATTCATGTATATTGTGTTGTGTTGGAGTGTGTTGTGTTAAATTCTATCCATAAGCTGTGTGCGTAATCAGATTGTGGATTTTAAATAGTCTCCCGTTATTAGGGTTGTGTGACCTTCCATATAGTCCTATTGGCCCTTTAGAGATTGCCAGTACCCGATACCATCACCGTCACCAAGGCCAGGGTTAATGTGAGGCGGTGCGGTCCACCCTGTGCAATGTGCACCATGTGACCTAAACAGCCATGGAACAGTATTAATGCTGCCACAGAGAGAGAGCAGGAGGGCCTTGTTCACATACGATAAATGATATAGCCTCGTGTAATTAGGGACCATAAGTGGATAGATATCAGCTGAGCATCTGTTAAGGCCTAACATCTGGCAGGCTTTTTTTTTTTTGGACCTGCAATTCTATCGAGTCTTTCACTGACAAACGCACACACCTGGTGAACAAAAAGTTGATAACCTTGTGCAGTGTGCTTACATTAAGCTTTAATATAACGCCAAACCCGATCTCATTGTTTTTAGATTATGGAACAGTCTAGCAGCTACAAACATTCACACTATTTTTTTTAAAAAGAGATTAGAGATGCAGCCACACACACACACACACACACATTTAAATTTAATACTAATCCAATGTAATTTAATGCATTAATGGGCTGACGCTGATTCCTGAGGTCATCATCCATCACCACAACCTTACCTGTTACTGTACTTTAGTAACCACAGTGCTTGTACTAATGCTTCAGGGTTGAAGGCTCTACTTCCTGTGGTTCTCAGAGAGCAGAACAAGATGCTTGACACTTCCAGTTATTGTTCGCTCTCCTCCAGAGTATTGCTCGGTGTGGAAACAGTTGCATTTATACCAGTCAGGTCCCTAAATAGAAAAAAGAAAATCAACATTTTATTAGAGCGTGGCATTGAGTTCATATTGTGTTGAGTTGACTTTGTGGGTCAGGATAAACTGTAACTTTTAGGTGGTGGTTCTTTTATTTTGATGGTTCTCTGTAGATGCATAATCATGGACTCTGATGCTTTAAAATAATACAAAAATATATATTTTTGGGGGATGTCTTGCAGAATGATGAACCCGTGACTGGAGGAGACAGTGCCAGCGAGGTTTCCGTCTCCTGCTCCTCCACAGACGACACTGCCAGCGTCGGACCACCCAGCTCCAGTCCGGAGGGCAGCCAGGGCCTGGGCTGCAGCTGGAGCCCAGAAGAGGGCATCCAGACGACGGCACCTACCACTGCAGGACTGGACGGTGGAGGAGGAGGAGGGGCGGGAGAGGCCGAAGAAGAGGCCAAAGATAGAGTGACTGAGGTGCCGCGGCGTTCCTGTCTCTTTAGGAGCAACCGTTCCCTTTCGCCTCTTCGACGGCACAGCTGGGGTCCTGGAAAGAACAACGGAGGAGACGCAGAGATGAACCAGAGGAGGTGAGAATGATATACTGGGTTCTTCTGGGTTCTTCAGGAGGAAGAATTTGTAATTTCATTGTTGATGGAGTGGATGTAGAGATAGAAATGTCCCAGACACTGCGTGCTGGTGTTACGCTGGTGTTAGTCAGTAGATGTCAGCAGACTTGATGTGTGCAGCTTTCAGCATTATTAGAGCTTGCTGATGTCAGTCCCTTTGTGCCATCTTGAGTGTTTCCTCCTCACGCTGCGAGCAGCTGTGTTGCCATTTGCCCTGCGTTGGTGGGGAGCTTCCAAAATTGTACACACAGATGCTTATAAACAAATGCACAGACACACACATCAACTTGAACACATGCTCTCACGCTCCCACATTCAAAGCCGTACACGCGTCCACAGTGTGCAGCTGTCACACACAGATCAATATGCTCTGTCTCATTGTGTTTTTACCTTTTGACAGTAGTGTGTATTTCATGCACGTGTGTATGTGTTTTAGAGCCTGACCAATATTGACTAGTTCAGTCCATCACTGATTTGTAGGGAGTTAAAAATATGTGCATACATATACAGACAGTGTTTTAGAAATTTGGGGGGGGTCATTTCAGTTCTGTATTTCACAACTTAATGTAAAGACGCCCCTCGAATGCTCAACTGCTCAACTCTACACTGTGCGGGTGGCAGGTGTCCCTCTTTAAGTGGAACTACAGAGCATTTCTTTCCCTCGCGGCACAAATTGAGACAATGTCACACATTTTGATGGCCTCCAGCTTCCAAAAGTCAACACTGCAGGACAGACTCTTTCCAAAAGTCTGGCTTTTATCTGGTGACTGTGAAGAAAGCGTGGAAGACTGTCATCATGAGTCACGTGCAGGGTTAATATGTTGCGGTCTTTTGCTACGCAACAGGGAAAATTTCCTAGTCACAGCAAAGTCAAAAACTAGGCTCATTTAACTGGAATATGAAAATCAAATGCAGCTACAGTAAAGTGTTAAGGTACTTACAGCAGGGTGAAGCTGGTGAGATGCAGTCCTCAGTTTTCCTTTATTTGTTTTTGCCTTTATTAATTTTGAGTGGGGAGAATAACAACGTGAGGTGACAGTAGGCGAGTGTCATGAATGATTCGGCTCACAGTGTGGATGCAAAGATGATTAGCAGACAGTTGAGTTTAAGAAGTGTATTAAACAAACTTCAGTTTTTCTTTTATCATTATCTTATGCACCCAAACAGGGACTTGGGGAAAGTTGCATTTAAATAAAATACAGTATATTTGTCCTTTACATATTAATTTTAGGCTATTTCTCAGTATTAGTGACATGTCCCATATATATAACACTTGGTCCCATGTTTCCTTTGCTGGACGGTGCTGAGAATATCGTGAACACTGAACTTGGAGCTGCTCTTCTGGACAAACTGTTGAAACCATTTCAAGAATCTTTTAAAGTCAGAATCACTGTTGTCAAAGGTAGTTATTTCCAGCGACGGTAAGCAGACCATAATATTTGGCTCTATGTGATTTATGTCCATTTGGATGTGTAGAAGGGTAATTAATTAATTGCGGCCTACCTGAACTAATACAGCACTACAATGTCTGTCTGGCAGTAATATTAGTGGAACTAATATTACTGCCAGAGAGTATTGGTCGATTGATATGTTGGTTGGGCTCTATTGTGCGTGTTTGTGTGTGTGTGTGTGTGTGTGTGTGTGTGTGCGTGCACAGTTTTTTGGTATTTGTTTGCTTTGGTAGCTAGCAGATTGCTGTGGTCTCCCATAGTTTGCGTGGGAGATTCAAACTGGTCTGCAAACACTGGGAAGCTAATTCCTGAGTGGCAGTGACACTCGGGGTCTGCCCTTGGGGCAAAGTAAAAGTTGAGCTTTATCATTTCAAATGGTGTAAGTCTGGCGTCTTCCACGCCAACTACGGGAGACCGCGGCACCGCAGCACCGGATACATCTTTGCAACTTATGTCACCTCACTCCAGCAACAACTCACCCCCCTGGCAACCTCCGGTCGCACATTTTTACCTGTGACCAGAGGTTGCAAGGGGGTCGCCGACCAGTCTGTTGGTCTGTGTGTGTGTGTGTGTGGGGGTCTGAGACGCATTAAAAAATATGAAGGAAAATAAATAGTTAAATAGTGAGAGAAGCAGGTCCTTGGCATGTCTCGCTGTATGTTAGAGTAACAGTTCAGCGTTCGTTAAGTATGCTTATTTGCTTTCTTGCCAAGAACTATTGGAAATCTACATTAAAAGTGGCATGCGTGTTGCATAAGCACTACTGAAGCATTTAATCCATTCAGTCCACACCAACTCCATCCTCAGACGGAGATGCCAAACAGATGTCTGTCAGCGCAGAGGAACTGAAAGGAGCAGCTGGTCTAAACAGAAGTTTACTGGATAAAAGCAGCTTTCATGTGGTCGCAGCAGGATGGAATCAGCAATACTTATAGATACAGTGTGTGTTATTATCGTGTGTTATGCTCATCAAGTCTAGCGAGTTCAGTACATTTGTTTGGTTCAAACAGCTGTCTGTGGAGATTATTGCACCACAAAGTGTGAAGCAAACAAAACAAAAACGCGGGGCACCTCAGATGCATTCCTCTGAGTCTGTGTGGATTATACGGAGTCCCTCTTCTGATAGATTTGAAAGGATGAAAATCTGTCTGCTTCCTGAGATGGAACTGACAGGAAACTCTTTGTAATGTGTTACCATTAAAAACCAGGAGGCCGTTATCATCGTTTAGCACAGACTGGAAACACTTAGCCTGGTTATGTCCAAGGGTATCAATGTGCCTTTTGCTCTGCCTACACTACTCTCAACACCTACCAGCACCTCTAAAGCGCACTAATTAGAGGATAGGTTATCTTGCTAAATGGTGTCACAGAGGATGAATGCACAGGGATAATTCTTGTCTGGCTGCAGTACCATCCTTTAAAGTTGACTTCAGAGGTTATCCGCCAACCAGCGGAGACTTTGGGACGTCACTGTTGTTTATCTCGAGCCCAACTAGCTCTTTCCTATTGCTTTCTATCTTTCTACAGCTGTCTCCTGCCTCTAATGTCATGTTTAATTGCCTGATATCAGAGTGATATTAATCTTGGGATCTAACTCTTGGCAAGGAAGTAAATAATAATTTCCCTAAATGTCTGTAGAAATATTTCCTTAAAGGTGCTGGCGCACTGTGCAATTTTGGCAGCCTTAGAAATTCATAGTTAGTCACTCAGTGTGAAATGGATGAATAAACCTTGATAGATTAAGGTTTGATCTGTGTAGACTGTATGATCACCAGTTTGTTATTCCTCCAGTATCTCTTGGTGTGGTCATGATAATAGCTGGAAGACTCACCGTACAAACATGGTTTCCGCTGCCAGTACTCGGCTAGATTTTCTTCTTTGATTGAATCCCAAACATTTTATTTCTATCTGTTTAGTGCATCAATTCATGCTGCATTACTATTGGCTGCCTAGTAGATGGACAGTCATGTGAAAAAGGAAGTTTTCACAGGACTCTGTGCAGTCCTTTTAAAAACAAAGTACATCCTCGCTGCTTCTAGGAGGGTATTTAACAGCTAGGTGCTGAAAATCAAATGCACAGGCTTAACTGGTTATCAGCAAGTGTGAGCACCTCTATAAAAGCAGATGTTTTTGGCAGTTTGCTGGTCTGGCGCATTCAGGTGTGTGTTAACAGTCATCCTAGCACATTCAGCCCAAGGTCAGACGATGCTGTGCCACATACAGAACATCTCAGATTCTGCAGGCCTCAGTTTAGCGTGTTTAAAGCTCACGACCGTACAATTAGAAAACGACTGAACAAGTATGGCTTGTTTGAAAGGGTTGCCAGAAGAAAGCCTCATCTCTCTAGAAAGAACACGTGCACCTCAGGGTTGCAAAATTGCATCTGAACAAAACCACAAGAAACAAGAGATGTTTGGCCCTAATGCACAGCGCCATATTTGAGGGAAACCAAACATAACATAGCCGCTCAAACACCTCATATCAGCTGTCAGTCATAGTGGTGGAATGGCAACAAGTTGATGGGTTTTTTCCTATTTTTGACACCTCACAGTGCCAAGGAAGAACACCATTATTCCATTTTCATCACCTTTCATCTGGGACAGCTGAAAATGTTACAGTTTATTCTGAACACACTGCAGTGATGTCACTGCTGTGCGCTCTCAGAGCTTTACCTGCACAATAGTGTCCATGAAAATCTAATGTTCCCATCATCAGTAAGAACAGTTCATTCTTTGATTGATTATTTTCTTGCTGTCATGCCATTCTTTCAAATCCCACTTCATCTCCACCTCCATCCACCGCTCCCTGTCTCTGTCTCCGTTTCCTTCACCTCCAGTTCCACTCGTAGCCCCGGTGAGAGGAAGGCGGCCTTTCACAGGAGAAGGTATTAATACATCACATTCATCAGTTCATGTTTTGTTAAGCTCACTCCGCTTTTTAGTGGCATGCTATGGCAAATTTATGCAGTCGTGGCCTTTGTGGACCTCCCTGTTTTTAATGTATGCTTGCTGAACTGCTATTGCATTCTGCTCCATCCCTGCAGGCAACTGCTCTGAAAAATGCTGCTCTCTTTTCACCCCTGTTGGAGTTTGTATGAAATACTGTGGCAAATGGGTTGTGGAGACACTGCTGTTTTGTATTGCATTGGTAATATAAAGCAGCCACACAGAGAGAGAGGAGTTTAGCTCTGGAGGCTGAACCACATTGGCTAGAGTTTTAGAACAGAGGATTTTTATTTATTTATTTATTTTTTTGGTGTAATAATTTCCTGTAGGGAATTATTCAAGACTGTACAGCATCAGAGGAGTTTGAATTCAATCCTGGAGGAGACAGTGGGCTACAGCAGTAAAAAACAGAATGGAAGTTGTTCTCACTGCGAAGAGCTTTGTTGACTGTATGAAATGCTGCTCTTTGACCCAGAAGGAGGCGGGAGGAAGCAGTGGGGGAAAAAAAGCCAGCATCTTTCACTTGATCTTGATTATATGCAGAATAGAGCCGTTTCAGTTCTGCTGGCTGAGCTGAACATTCACCCTCCCACTCAGAAACTGTTTGACAGCAGTGTCTACACTGGAAAATGCTTCTTTAGTTAGACCTATTTTAGATTGTGGTGAGGTTATTATAGTTAATGAAACTGAAAACTAAGCTACGTGTGAAAAAATGTCTCCGATTAAGTTAAATACAGCTAAAACTACACTCACAGGAAACTATTCTGGCTGCCTCAGAATCTTGTCTCTGCTCTTTGCGGATGATGCAGTCCTGTTGGCTTCATCAGGTGGCAGCCGGCATCCGGGCAAGTCCTACTGGGAGGAGGCCCCGGGTTAGACCCAGGACACGCTGGAGAGATTATATCTCTTGGCTGGCCTGGGAACGCCTTGGGTTACCTCCGGATGAGCTCTTTGCTTAGGCTGCTGCCCCTGCGACCTGGCCCCAGATATGCGGAAGAAGATGGATGGAATAAAACCACACTCTGAAAATAAGCTGCTAATACAGTCAAACTTGTAAACATAAGGAGGCACTGGTACAAGTTTGATGTTGCACAGATCTGCAGCAGTGAAGCAGGGATGTCACATGGCTCAGAGTCAAATGTTTCCATTTTAATACCTGATCTGAACATCTTAACTCTTTCCACTGAAGACTCAAACTAAAACGTGACATTTGCAGAAAATAAAAACTTGCAAACCCACTGTGGAAACTAACCAAAACTCAACTGAATTAGTTTACAGACTGTAGATTGTGCAGTGACAGTGTAGAGAGCTTCTTTAGGTGATAAAGGACAGGTTAATGGTGTAGCTCAGGGGTGAAAAACTCATTTTACTCCATGCAGTCCAATTTGATTTCAAATGGGCTGGACCCATAAAGGCCATGTCATATTAACCTACAGAAACGCATCAACATATTCCCCTTTCTTTTAGTGTAAAGAGGTACAAATATATTCTGAAAATGTTAACAGCTGTTTATCAAGATGATAGCATCCTGTTACAAAACAGAAAAGTGCATTTTTAATGATATATCTCATTTTGCCACATTCAGTGAGTCTGCTCTCAGTAAGAACAAACACATTTGGACGCCTCCTTAGGAAAACCACTGTCCTTCGGTGTGTTTGTCAGTAACAAGGCTTTGGGACTGGCATTGATTCGTGGATAAACACTCTCATTAGGTGATCCGTTCTAACGCTGAGACATCCAAATATTAAACCCTTCATCTCTGAAATATCTCCTGCTATCCGGTGGGCCTTTGCTGAGCTAGCTCGACCATATTTTTTACATCAGTGGTGTACATGGAGTATATAAAAAGTGTCCCAACTTTCAGTGATCTCACAGAATTTTCTGCTAGTGGACTCGCAATGCTGTGGAAAAAAGCCTGTGAGAGGGAGAAGTCATTTGAATCCCTTTCTTCCACACTTGAGCTAGTTTTTGTGCCCACAATCAGAGAATCACAACTAGGTCCATACCTCAGGGTAATGCATTTCTTATATTTTTGACTTCAGACTTCTCAGTGTAAGTTTAGGTAATAAAGATTTTGAGCGGCATATCAGCTGAGCAGCATATACCCAATATATATATTAATTAAACCCCCTTAAACGTACATCTGTAACATTTCTGAGCTCTTGATTCTCATCACTTGCTGGCTGACATGTATTCTAATACAGATGTATCCATGCTTACTAGCTAATAATGGCCAATAATATTAGCCCTCCTCCATCTCTGTCAGGCTGTAATGAAGACAAGTCTCTTATTGTCACAGGCCACTGCTGCAACCATCTGGCCACATCTGTCACGTTCAAGGAAGCAGCGGCTACCCCAGCAGTGGCTCCAGCAGTGTTAATGGTGCCTTGGCTGGTCTGCCAGTTTTTCATTTCTGGGAAACACCCTGGGTTCAAGTTGATTTCCTGTCTGCTACTGATATTACATCAACACTACAGCAGGAAATCAACTTGGACCCATTTGCTATGTTTATGTTTCCCAATGTAAAGTGTATCTACTCTGCCCAGTTGTTCTCAGACATCCATGTAACTCTAACCCGTTTATATCCTCCTCCTGTCTGCTTCCCTGCCACTCTGCCATGCTCTCTTGACCATCTTCCCATCACTCTCCTAACCCCCTTTCAGCTCACTCTCTGTGAGTATGAGCATGTGCCCCCCCCCACACACGCTCCCATTGACCACAGTATGGAAGTTGTTCCCTGAGGTTCAGTGTGTTACTGTGTGTGATATTTCCTTGTTTGCTAAGGGCACATGGCCTTATTTAAACAGGGCATATTTACATGCTGCTTGATTTGCATTAGCCGTTGTTATGGGTGTTTTCGTGTGTGTGAATGCCCTACTCGTTCAGTCAGTCGCTTCCTACATGACGGAGAGAGAGGGAGCCGCAGTTGCCGCCGGTGTTTCAGTATGGAGGGCCCTGTGGCTCTGTAGAATAGTATGTAATAATACTGCCAGGAAGGAGGCCTCAGTATGACAGATATAACCATCTACATTCACAGCCCTGAGGATAGGTGAGTGCTGCTCCACCGATAATCACCAAATCATGATTCTTTTACTCCGGTTTTAGTTAGTGAAGCTTGGATATGTTGGACTGATGATTTGATGGATAATGGAGTGCCATACAAACCTATGGGCTGGAGATGAGAGAGATTTACTGCGGGAGCTTTAACTATCACTGAGTCTGTCCTGGAGCGGATAGAGCTGCAGCCTGGTGGCATAGCTCATCCTGAAATGTAGCAGTAGTTTTCCTCTCCATAATCATTGGATTGGATTTTTCAAGGCCTCTTATTTCCAGTCATAGATCGATGTAATTGGGTTTGTAAATCACAGCTGCAGAGCTCTCCATGCTGATGCTGATGTTGGGAGTCATTTGCAGCTGCTTCAGCTGTAAATCTGCTCCAGAGGCTAGTGATAACTCAGCTGGCTAAACACAGTGTAGGACCAGCTGTGTGTTTGTGTGTGTGTCAACAGGTGCTCGCTTGTGGGTGTGTGTGTGTGTGTGTTTGTGTTTGCTGCAGCAAACAGTACAGTCTGTCTTCTTTTATCGAGGTCACCTTTGCCTTCTGTTTGCACACACAGTTACAGCTTGGAGGGGCTCAGTGGAGGCCCTGAAGAGCTCCGGGGGCCCACCAGCCAGGGGCCCCGTATCCTGGAGCCTATAAGGATGGCCCGGCAGGACAGCGATGACAGGGGCTCCCTGGTTTCTCTGACAGAGGAACAGGAGTACCGGGGGGAGCAAAGCAGAGTGCATGACCCAGTGAGCTAACAAACACACACACGCGTGCATGCACACATTAAGTTTGTTGATTTGATGTCAGTTCTTCACACTGTCGTGCAGTCGGCCCCCAAGAGATCCTGAAAACCTCTGTAGCCTAATTCATGAGAGAAAAAAAGTCTTTGTAAAGCTTGTACATAAACAAGACTTATAAACAGTCGGGGGAAATCTGAGACTTGTCAGTTTGGGGATTAGTGAGAATTAATAAACATGACTTTCCCCGGGCAGATTTACTCGTCTCCTGTTGAATTTAAAACAAATTGTGAGCATAACATCACAAATCAAGATGTCGAGTTTCCTCTTTTAGTTTATGTTCCTGTTTCCAGTTGACTGGCTGTTAATGCTTTGTTCCACATTATCAGCGCCCGGCACGCTCTATTTTTGTACATTTTTATGCACGGGGTTTGATTCGGTCTCCGGTCTCCTGCTGCAGAAATCGAGACGATATCGGCCTCTGCGAAACAGCTGTCCTCCCATGAGCCTGCCCCTCACCAAGTCTGTATCCATGGTGACCATCAGCCAGAGAGATATTGATGGTGAGTGACGCGCTATGAAGTCCTGACTCGTAACATTCAGCCCCTTTGACCTTTTTTATCACTTGATTTCCTCTCTGTTGTCCTCTTGAGGCTCCAGTTTACTAAATTACAAATAGAATGTAAAGCCCTCTTTCTTCATGTCCTCATTGTAAAATCGGTAGGCCCAGCATGCAGAGGGACACAATCATTTCAGCGTGTAATTAGAAATCTAGAATTCATTATTTCCACTGTAAGCCCCGACGCAGAGAAATTATACAAAAGGAGGTCAAAAATGTCACAGAAAGAGAGAAAAATTGTAGTTAAATGTGTAGCTATTGCAACTGAGTTGCTCGCATCGGATGTTTCCATTACATCTTCACTTCCTGCCCCCCCCCCCCACACACACACACACACACTTTCATTAGGTTATTATAAATTTCAAAAAGTGATCAGTGCCTGTTGTGGTTCTTTCCTTCCTGCTCCCCAGCGGTGGGACGCCTGAGACGTAAGAGGCGAATTTCCTTCTCTTTCAACCTTTCCCCCATCCTCACCAAATCTAAGTCTCAGTTCATTTATGGGGACTCCTCATCTAGCGATGATGAGGATGACTTGAGTAAGTACTGAGCTGTAAACTTAGCTGCAGAAAATAGATGTGACGTCAGAATGAGAACAGTAGCTGCTCCCATTAGTGCCCTGAAAGGAGGCCGTTTAAATCAAAGATGCCCAAATCAACTAGGAGTTAGCCAGACACCCCCCCCCCGACTGATGTGTTCACCTGTGACTCAAAATGAGGTGTGTGTGTGTGTGTGTGTGTGTGTGTGTGTGTGTGTGTGTGTGTGTGAGTGATGCTTCCTGGAGTCAGTCAAACAGAAGAAAAATGTAAATTTCACTCTTTAAACTTTGTTAAAATCTTCTGATTTGCACAGTTTGGCACTGAGCAAGTATTCCCTGTAGGACTGATGCTTTTGCAGAAACGAGATATTAATTAAAGGTGAAGTAAATGCTGAAGGCCAATAAAGCCCAAACGTGCAGCAGCAACAAACTTGTCACGAGGAAGCGTCTAATTGCTGCTGATATTAATCCACTTGCAGAGTGAGTGTGCAATTAGAAAATGCTTGCAGCCAAATTGCTGGTGTAGAAAGCCACCTTTCACCTAGGCAGCATTGTGTTTAAATAATAATCCATGTTGACAGCAATAAATAAGGCCTGGGCTTCTTGTGTCCCAGACGCGGCACAGGAATTGGATGACCTTTATATAAACTAAGCTTACTTCAGTGTCTTTGCAAAAACTGAAACACAATTACCAGAGAAGGAGGAGGAGAATGATCATAAACACTCCAGGTGAACTGAGGAAAGCCTTTCTTCCCTGCAGATAAATATGAGCCTGTCGCCTTTAGTCAAAGACACCGAGCTTTTTCTTATCTGTGCGATATTTCTATTAGCACTCTTCTCTGTCTCCTTGGCAGGCCGAGACTTTGTCCTCATTATCCTGTTTTGGGTTTTGTATTTTCATGCGCGTCTGCATATTGGGAGGAACGATTGTTTAGAAGGAAGCAGATTGTTCCCTAGAAAAGACGCACGCCTTGCGTTTGACTCTGTGCTTAGCGTTTGGTACACCGTGCCGTTTATGCTTTGATTACACGCTTTGGTTTTTTTTTTTCTTAATGATTTTTCAGATTAAAATTCAGTTTGGTCATAGATGAATTGAAAAACATAAATGTTCTGGCTGTCACTGGAGCCAGAAACCCTAAATTTTCAACAACAGAGGAGGCTGAGAGCAGCTACACCCAGCATAGCGTCGTGTGATAGGCCGAGCACACCAAGAAATTATGAAATGTAATTTTGGTTTAGTCATTATCCCGCCAGCGGTCTTTAATGCAAACCTGTTATGATCATTTCAAACTCTCTAATTTTAGTCCTGGACTGTACTACAGTAGCTTTGCATGATTCACAGTTGAAACAATCTGTATTTATCGCGTCTGCAGCCCCTCATTTTATCCCCGGTCTCAAAACAGAGCAGTTCAGCTTCTTTAAAGCCCGTTGTTCTCACAGTGTGGGGGCACTGAGCTACTGCAGGTGAGGCCTTAGCAACCAGGGGAAAGTAGCAAATATGATCAGCAAACAAGAGCTGAGTGACATCTGGTGATGCTCGTATGATTGTGCAGATCTTTATTTCACAAAAATTACAATTGAATCCGTTTTTATTGTTAATTCTTACTTAAAATTGGGGGTTGAGGGGCGTGAAAGTCTTTTAGGCTTTTAAGTGGGGGCATGCCAAAAAAAAAAAAAAAAGAACCTTTGCTTTTAATGCAACTTTCTGCATTTAAAATATTATTTTTTTCATTCATATATATACTTATATATATATATATATATATATATATATATATATATATATATATATATATATATATATATATATATATATATGATCAACTATCAGCTTCGTCTCCTTGTGTCGTTTAGTTGTCACGCAGCTCTACAATGGTACCTAAAGGTTACATAGTAACCTTTATGAACCCAATTCTGTGGCTTACTTTTCCAAATCCTTGCCGTCAGGACATTAACTGACAGCTGTCTGGTCAACAGAATGGTTTCTTAACCATCAGGTGAGTGAGGTTCACTTACTGTATAATCAGGGACAATAAGAAAACCTGCTGGCTTGTTGTGTTCGGCGCCCGAACAGAGATTTTAAATACAAGGCAGAGGAAGGAGTTCCACCTGAAACGACACTTTTTTTCAGGAGCTCTTGTACCTTTGTACACTCACTTCCTCTCTTTTCTTTCCAGGTATGAGGTTTTCCAGCACCTCTGGGTCACTAGCATACAGGTCAGTCCAATCCTGCCAGTACACATTACCAGAAAATCGTTGTTAAGGCTTTCACTGCTTCAAGGACCCTTTATAGTCCCATAAAGAGCAGTGTGGAGAAGCAGTCAGATGATTCCACGGGACCTTTATGGCGCTGCAAAGAACCATTTCAGAATGCGTTAACGGGTTATGCTTTATGAACGCAGCTGTTGGAGATTACCTGTTTGTGTGTTCCAGTATATCAGAAGAGGAGCCCGGGCCTTTGAGGAGCGACACTGAGGGAAAGAGCGTGACAAAAGTCAGCCGGACCTTCAGCTACATCAAGAACAAGATGTACAAGAAGACCAGGGTGAGGGAACATTGTGCTTTTAAAGCCTGTTACCAAACCTGTGACAGGGTTCTTGTTTCTACTGCACTTCACTGTAGTCTACTCACTATTGCAAGTCAGTCAGAAATCAGCCACCTTCTGTAGCTGCCTCCTTGAAAATGTATCCCTCTGAAGCAAGGAGGAATTAATACAAAACCAAAGTTTTGAAATATTCACACACCGATGAACCTTGAGGGTTTTTTTCTTGCTGTGGGTCCCTGAGCAGCTGCAGTGTCATAGCAGGGCCGTTATAGGCGGCTCTGGGCTGAACAGTTCTGGGTGTGGTACCTTAAGAACGGCATACGTTCTGTTTGCATTGGCACTGCCAGTGGGAGTGTGACGTATTAGCCAGCTAGCCATTGGCATAGCAACAACTAAGCTACAACCACAACAATAAGTTTGAGCATGCTGTGTGTGCGCGTGCTGTTGTGGGTTTCATTATAACAAATTATTCAAAGCCTGGTTTATGCGTGAGCCAGTATTGGCGTCACAACTGCTGTTGTGCATCGTGCTTCGCTGGTGTTTCGGGTTGTTGTGCACCTCTTGATTGTACAGTCGTGTTCTTCAGCGCCGTTTCAATGACGTATCGGTCCAGGAGCTCAGAGATTCTCGGATTATACAGACTTTCTTAGAATTCTTTTTTAGGATCATCATTTTCTCTCTACATGGTTTCACTCCGTGTGAAAAAGCTGAGAGGAAGTGCTGTTATTTTGCTCCGAGGGGGCACAGTCATGTTTGATTTCCTTCGTTGCTTTAAGGCTTAATAAAGCCTGGACTTGTTATTTTCACAGCGGATGTCAGGGTTCTTCTGTAATGGCTCCGCTAATGTTCACACGTTTGTTTTAAGAGCATGACGTTTGTCATTTTGCAATGCATGCTTAAGTTTAGACGACTTGTGTCAGTCCGAGGTTCTCGTTCTGCTGGAGGATCTGTCATAAAGAAGGCTCTAAAAATGAAGAGACAAATGAGGTTCTGGGAACTCTGATGGTCTTTCGTGCAATGTAAACACAAAAGACGGCAGACTTCCTCTAAAAGTTAGTACTATGAAAAGGCCCTCTGTGCCAAAAGCACCTTGTTTGGCTTGCTTTAGCGTAAGTAAGTGTTACATGCAACTTCCCTCACTCAGATTTCCCAAGCACCTCACAGCAGTGTCTTCTCAGAGAGATTAGCTTCTATTGTAAGGTGTGGTCAAAGTGAGCTTTCTCATGCTCTTCGTCTTATGGCAAAGTAGTATTCAGTTAGTTTCTATCAGATAACAATAGATGCCCGGTAGATATGTCATCAGTGCTGTTTTACTTTTAGTAAAAGTATGGAAATCATTGTAGCGCATTTACAAGGCTCTCGGATGCTTATTTGAAATTTTAGGAGTGACAGCTATTCTATTGTGGTTTATTTTGTCATCAGAAACCGATGTTAGATGCTGCTTGAAAGTACTGGATAGAAAATGATAAATAATTGAACTATAAATACCCGCTGTGATCATGAAGCGAACTTAGCACAGAGTTATTATTTCTGTTTGGGAAGTGAAATGTTTACATGCTTCCTGTAAATATGCAGCCTTTGCAAAGAGACACCGAAGGGTGAACAGGAAGTAAAACAGGAAGGCAGAGTTGGTGGTTTAAAGATCTAACCTCAGCCATCGCTTTGCTTTTAAAGCGACAGGATTGTGAAGAAGCTTCCCACAGCTCCCCGTCAGAGGTCACAGTTCTTGGCCACCAGTAAAATTTTGAAGTTCAAAATAGTCTTGCCGAGTCTCTACTGGCTCATCTCTGAGCTATTAGATTACATCCAAAACTAAACCAGAGACAGTTTTAAGGAGAAGACCTCGCATCTTCCTCTTTGAGTGAAACAGCGAAAGTGTGACTGTTTTGGAAGAGGATCTTGTTTGTGCAGTTTTGTCACCATGTCTGTATCAGACTGAAGGGTCACTGCACAAACGGCACCTCCTGTAGCAGGCCAGTCACTTCCTCATTCGCAGCCTTCCTGATGGAGCCTCGGTGCTCGCAGTAGCATCAGCCGCTCAGCCGCCGCCAGGGATGTTGTTCAGGAGTTTCCCAGGGAGCCGTGGCTTCTCGCTGAAATGGAAAGGTTGGCTGGAGGTAGGCTAACACAGTGCTCTGGTTTCCCAGTCGAATTGTAGTGAAAGAGACTGTCACAATATCATGTTAAAAGGGGGGCTGGTGTTTTCCTCTGGGCTGATGTCTTTTTCCAGTGAAGTCATTGCCCGTTAACAGTGTGTTTTACTGGAACGTCTTTTTGTTTAAATCTCTGGTTTAGATGTCATGTGTGATTACTTCTCCTGTTGTGTATGCTCGCAGCCAAAACAAAGAGCACTGAGAGTCATCTTCTTCCAATACGTTGAACCGCTGCTTTTTGTATTTTTCCAGACATAAACAGGCATAATATCAAACAAGTATTCCTGCTGCCACGAAGGACTCTTGTTAGGGCTTTTCACTGTGGCTCACTGTTGGTTAGACAGTTGTTGCAGGAAGTGAGAATGAAAGCTGTGTGTTGTAATGGCTCTGAAACGTAGCGTGGGCCAGTCAGCCCTTTGGTATCTTGAACCAAATGAGCTCTAGTATGTCAGAGCTTTGTGGTGCCCTCAAACCAAGAGGCCCAGGGCTCGTCATTAAAATGAGCTGGAAAACTGCATTTTCCCATTTCCTCTGGGTTTGGGTGGAGGCTCTGTGATGTCAATCCAAGAGAATAAGAGCTCTGTTCTTCTCTGCATCACTTTATGGGATTGTGATTCAGCTCAGCGTACAGAGATGACCAGCTGCTGAGGACGATCTCATCCATTAATGCAGAGGCAGCAGAAAGCCCACCCTGTTGTGGAAAGGTCGTAGAAGTGATTCCCAGACAGCGCGTCTCCGTCAGCAGTCACGCATCCTGCAGAAGTGTCTCATTCTTCACAAGAAGTTTTAATAGTGGCATTCCAGTTTCTGAGAAACCAACAGAATATGTAATATGAAAATATGCTGCCCTTCTTCTGAGTCCTCTGTCTCACCTCAGGGGGAAAAAAAGTGTCTGAAAAACATTTAAAACAGTTCCTTAATGAGACAATTTGTTGTCAGGATAAATAATGCGTCACTTAATATGCAAACACTCCTGCTGCGTAGTACATCCGAGTAATAATGTTACTCTGCAGGGTTCAGATTGCAGTTGAACATAAGCAGCCGGTATGTTGTGTCTGGTATCTTGGTGCACGCTTACACGTCACCACACTTCACTTCTAAACTTCTAATTGGATGGCAAAGTTGACGCAATTATCAAAGTTCAAGGTTGGGTTATCTTCTTAACTAATTAATTTCTGTTTGCGAAGGAAAAAGAGCGAGACAAGAGGGAGAAGGACAAGGAAGGCAAGGAGAAGGACAAGAAGACTGTGAATGGTCACGTTTTTACACCAGTCAGCCCGAACCAGGCCGCCCAGTGCTCCCAGTGCAATAAGGGTTTCAGTGGCAAGGATGCTTTCTGTTGCACATGTAAGTAACTTTGTTCATTTCTCTTCTTTTTGGTTTGTTTTCTGCAGGGTTCCTGTAGCTTTAAATCATTTTAAATCCTAATAACCTTTTTATCATTTTATTAGACGAATGTAATTTAATCTTAAAACACGCTAAGCTGTGAGTCCTTCCTGAAATACAATGCTGAACATAGCGAGAGGAACCAAAAAGATATTCCGCCAATAATCCAGGAATCTCTGTATGTGTGTTTCTTTTTCACCTTTCTCTCTTCACAACGGTTCATCTGATCCACTTCAAACTTGTTATACGCATTGCTAAAGACTTGAGTAAGAGCAGTGCTGACTTTAAGGTTGTTTTAATGAGTGATTCTCATGTTTTGGCTCAAAGCACAGACTGTATATAAATGATGAATGCAGCCATGTTGGGGTAACCCACTGGTTTTTTTTTTTGTTTTGTTTTGTTTTTTGGATTCTGCAGCTTGAAGCCTCATTGTTACCATTTTGGTACCATCATGCTGTTGGAAGCAGAAGTGACCATATTTGGACAATAAAGTTATCAGCTAGCAGCAGCTAGCTTGGTTAGCAAGCTGCATTCACAAACACACACAGACGGCTGCTAATTAGCGCGGCGTACCAGATTTATACAATGTAGAATTTCTCTTGCCAAAAAATGGAGCACAGACTTGTTGGGCAGACTGTAGCAGACAGCAGACCATATTTATTTTTTTGTCAGATCATTTTAAGAAAAAGCCCAGCGCACAGCTGCCAACCAAAGCTGCACATGTCGGCACACCTGTCAGTTAAAGCAGCCAACTTTATAACTTTTTTCTCATTTTCATAGCTGAAGTTGGACATTTTAAATTGGGATTTTATGTGGAGTGACTCGCTTTTAGCTAAAAGTTATTTCCTGTTACCAGTGTTTCACATAGATGGACCGCAGCCTGCACCCTCATGCACACACATATTTGCCATGGTGAGGAAATAATAACTTCTGTATGACTGAAGGGAGACTTTTCAGCGTTAGCTCTACTCCCCAGGCTTCTTGCATTCCGTGTTTATTAGCAGTGACACAAACACGTGTTCAGTGATTGTTTTCAGAACTGTAGTTTTATGTTTATATCTGTTAGATTTCACAGCAGATTTCCTGCATGTGACGTGTTTAGGCAATATCTGTAAGCTCGCGTAGCTCATTAACAGGAACTGCCCGAGCAGCGGAAGAGAAAATGCCACCAGTAAAGGCTCAGTGAGCACATTTGGACTCTAAGTCAAAATGTTTAATTTAAAGGGAAATAGAATGACTTCATTGGATTATAAGATTGGATTACAAGAAAACATGAAACACCAAAGAAAGACCTACATCCCTCCTGAACTTTGTGTTAGCAGTTAGCTGTAGGACTGCCATGAAACTCTAAAGATCTGCTTCTAATGCAGTCCAGTCAGTCTTTTACTACAGACAACAAAAGTGTTTTTTTGCATTGTTTTTTACTGGAGCAGCACAGGCAGCCCTAAAGAGGTTGTAGTTTATTGCACAAGCCTTTGGCGCAACCCCAGAAAAAGCCTAAAAAGGAGAAACGAGCTCTGCGATGGATCACAGCGGCCCTCTCTATGCCAGCAGTCTGCCTCAGATACTTCAGACTGGCAAAAACAGCCCCTGTTGTATTCAGTCGATCTGGTTCGGATTGCTAGAGCCACAGACAGTTTGAAGGAGGTTTGTACACTGGCCGGTGTCCATTCAGCAGACGAACACAGCGATCCTTTGTCTCAGATTAGCTGGTCTTAGTCGGACGTCACCAGAAAGCAGTAAAATACCCAATAAAACCCAGAGGAGAAAGAGGTATGAAAAAATCACTGCGGGAAATAAAGGCGCTTTGATGCATCGCATAATCTTCGACTTTAATGCAAATAATTTTACAGCAGCGCATTTCCATGCGATAGCCCCCCAGTCCTGATAGTGTGTTGCCTTCCTGAGTTACACAGTGTTATATTCGCACCCCGGCTGAGACTGTTAATTTCATCCCAGGGAGCGAAATGCTGTCTGTGCCTTAGCTCGGGCGACTGTGTCTGATAGTGCGTTTGTGGGTTTCACTTGTGCAACATGTCTGTTAGGTAGGCTAAAAATGAAGATTGTAGATTGTAGGAAAAACTGAGACTTTGAGTCCTTGGTGGACTAAGCCCCCGAACAGCCTGCAGAGCAAGTCGCATTTAAGCAATCTTAAATAATGACCTTTGTTCCCAAAGGGTGATTTGAAAATGTTTACACGATTGAAATTTTCACATGCAGTTCGGTGGTTACGTGCGTTTGTGTCATATCTATTTTTTCCCCCTTTTGTCCACGAGCAGTATTACCCGGCGATTGCATCACATGCTTTGCTCAAGTCTGGCTTTCATTAGCAGGCTGGTGGAGTTTCCTGGCTGGCTATGAAAACCAGTCAGATTTTCTAGCCCCCACTTTTCCACACACCCTCACAGGCCCCACCACCACCACCACCATCATCATCAGGCTAACAGTATTCACTCCGTTTTTTTCTTCTTCCAGACTGCAATGCTTCCGTCCACAAGGGCTGCAGAGACAGCCTGCCTGTTTGTGCCAAGGTGAAGATGAAGGTACAGCTTCCCTCGCAGTTATTCCTCCACTGATTCTGTAGTACTCCACTGTCCTGAAGCCAATATTGATTTTTTTTTTCTTCCCATTTATGCTTTTGCTTGCCGATTCTCTGTTTAGCTGCCCAAGCAGCAGTTTGCAGTACCGGATTCAGCCTCATTTCCTACAGTAACCATGAGGAACAAATGTGAGTGTCAAACCTACACAAGTCGCCCACACAATCGCCACAGCCAGTAACTGTTTTTGCAGATTTCTCACCAAAGCTCTTTGTGCACATTTAATTTTGTTTTTAATAATTACTTACATGAAAGTTAACAAAAAGTGTCATTTCTGTCCACACACTGTGACAAAGGTGCTCCTTTGGAGATCAAAAAGTGCTGCTCACTAGAAAATTCATCCATTCACAGAAAATGGTCATATAATCTAAGTAGATTTATCATATTTACAGCTCAGGTATTACTAATAATCTGTAGAGAAAGGACAAAATTTTAGGATTTTGATGTCTGCTTGTATTCTGAGGTCTGCTGATGAACTATGTTTCAGTAGGTAGACAGTCTGTGAGGAGAGGAAAAGATGGACTGCACTTGCCAAAATACACGTTTGAAACCATCACCTTCTGCCTGTCAACGATTTAGCTTTTGAAATTCATCAGCATCAGCGGGGCCCCCAAAACGTCAGTCTCAGTCCCCAAAGCCATCAGAGAAGCTAGATTTATAAGAGCCCCCTGAACAAGTCCTCTATTCCTTTAGTTTTTGTTTTTCTTAAAAAAGATGAGTGAAATGCAGGATTGAAATATGTAGAAAATATAAATGTAGTCGATAGGATCCGCTGGAGTTTTTTTTCTACCAAGGTGTTCAAGTAATTGCTGCAATGCAATTTTTCCTCTGGTCCAGCTGGTGGGACAAAGGAGCGACCCTGGTCGGCCATCTTGTCCCCTGAAGACCATTCTTCCCTGATGATCCCATCGTCACGGAGACACACCAGCATCATGACTTTCACTGGAAACAACCTCTCCAAGAGTCTCTCAATAAGCAACATCGCTGGGTGAGCCGCCCTGTGTGTGTGTGTGTGTGTGTGTGTGTTTAACTGGAGTAAAATGTCTCTGTTGCTAATCCATTTCTAAGTTTTCTTTTCTGTGTTAATTACCTTCTTTTGATTTGTTAACATGTTATTTGAACCGTGCACAGTGTGTTTAAGCAGATTTGTGGGTATCTGTGCTTATGGCCTGCTATGAAAACAACATTATTAAAGCGACCGTTGTTATCATGTCTCCATTCAGTCCAGTGTTTGATGAGATGCCCATTAAAGGTCTGCGGTATCTCTCTCAGTCCACCGACTCGCTCAACAGAACCAACCAGGTCACAGAATCCATGGAATCACTTACTGATGAAGGTTAATAAACACACGCACATTTTTTAATCTAGACTAGTTTAATATGAGAAAATAATTATCTGTTTTAAATAAATGATTAATGGATGTACCATACCAAACAGAATCTTAATGTTGTTTATCCACGCCTCTCACCTGCAAGCTACAGCCTCTCACTTTAAATGAAAGTTACTTTTATTAATTCAGGCTGCGTCTTTGACTCAGGAACAGAAATGATGGACGGGCAGCTGATGGGGGAGTTTGAGGCAGAGGTCAAAGAGCTGGAAGCGGACTCGTGGAGTTTAGGTGTGGATCAGCAGTATCTGCAGCAGCTGGACAAAGAGCTGGTGAAGAGACAAGATGTCATCTACGGTAATCACCACAGAAGACGCTCACTGCAGTGACTTTGATTAATTTGATAATGGCAAAGTTAAGGAAGGTGGTAGTTTCCTAAGTGGAGTGGAGAATCTGTTTGTAGTAACCTTTAGTTGCATTCCTATTTATACGAGCTGTGCAGTGACCTGCAACACCAGGCTATGAACTCTGTGAAACTCTGTGTATGATATGGGGAGGGTGTGGATGTCTTTGAATAGCAGGTGGTTTTTGCTTGCCGTTGTCATTTCAGCTTGCTCTGCACATCCAAATTCTCTTTGTGTTTTGTACCTGCCGGAGGCATGAGGTCTCTACAGGCATCTTATGATACATCAGTGCAGATGGCACAGAGACAGATTGCTGCAGTAGTTTGAAAACATGAGGAGGTCTGCAGAAAGCTTCGGAAAAACCTCCTCGTTACCTTTTCCGACTCCTCCTTTTCCTGTTCCAGTGACGTTGTTTTCTTTCTGAGCAGTGAAACCTGTTGTTTAGGAGCATAATGCATTGAGTCACGCATGAGTAGAAACGGTTATGATGCCATGCTGATGTTGCACGTCAGCGAATGCAATGCTGGCTCAAGTGTCGCGTCCCTTCATGTCGCACAGAGCTGATGCAGACGGAGATGCATCACGTGCGGACGCTGCGCATCATGTCGGAGGTGTACAGCAAAGGCCTGCAAAAGGAGGTGCAGCTGGAGCAGCAGACACTGGAGAAGCTGTTCCCCACCCTAGATGAACTTCTTGAGCTCCACACGCAGCACCTCCTGCGCCTCCTGGAGAGGAAAAAGGAGAGCCAGTTGGAGGGAAGAGTCTGTGAAGGAGGCTTCGTCATCAACAGGATAGGGGACATCCTGGTTAGCCAGGTGAGAGGAGGGAGGGGCTAGTTCTTAAATCACTTTTCTTCTTCATGGTTGATTTTACTTTGATTTTGTTAGTCGTGTAGCAAAACCTTTATATTTTATAGAAAGGAGACATTTTTCTGTAAAATTATCAACAGAATGCATTTGTGTTTATGGCTGTTATAAAATGTAGCTGTTCTTAAAGCCAAGTAGTATAATGTCAACTCTTTGAATCCCTAATGCTGATGCTTTTGTTCCCTCGTCAGCGTACACCTCTAAAGTAAATTTACACAATCTCTGAGTCAAATACACAAAATCCCAATCCTTTGTCTCAGCGCACTTTTGAAGTTCTGAAACTTTGAAATTAATGTTGGCTTTTTAACCTTTATTTACTTTTTTTTTTTTTTCCCTCTGCAGTACCAGCACTCGCTGTTTGTGCATTTACATCTGTCAAATCTAGTTTTCAGGATCAAACGGTGAAAGTATGAAGAGGGTTTATGGACGATTCTGCAGCCGCCACAATGAAGCTGTCAACTTCCACAAGGACCTCCTGACCAAAGACAAACGCTTCAAAGCCTTCATCAAAGTAAGCATCAAACTTATCAAGTGTCTGCCGCGTAGCAGGTGAACTCTATGGCGAAGTCTCTTTTCATGCTTTCTGATGAAAGCGTATTTTTCTTCGGGACGTCTGGCTTTCCAGACACGATTGTGTTTGTCGAATCGCGCTCTCACATTGTTTTCTCTTGCACGCGGAGCTCGAAGCAGTGTTAAACAAAGCTTGCTCTTATTCTGCGTTGCTCGCCTTTTAGTTTTTATTATTTTGCATCTGCACTTCATTTCAATCAGGGCGTGTGCCGGAGACATTTGAATAAAAGCCGTATTACCCTCGAGGCTGTTTATTTTTTTATTATGGAAGCACCAGCGCGCGCCGTCATAAACAATAACAATAAACACCATCTCAAGCACTACTGCTGTATTGTTCTACGGCAAATGAGTTTTGCAGCTTCTCGCCGGTTATGTGAGAGACCCTGCCACCTGTTGTGTGTGGGCATGTTTTACTAAAAGCACCTCTTGTTTATTCTTTCAGAAAAAGATGAGCAGCAGCATTGTGCGGCGGCTCGGCATCCCAGAATGCATCCTTCTCGTGACCCAGCGGATAACGAAGTACCCCGTGCTGATTCAGAGATTGCTGCAGCACACTAAAGGTTATTTTCACGTTCATCCTTTTTACTGTGTCTACAAAAGTGGTGGAAATAGAAGGAGCAGCCTGGTTTAAATTTCAAAGATGCTGGGTACCCACAGGCTGCCGCTGCTGCGGGATAAATGCAATGAAATATACTAAATGCATTTTTCATCAATGTATTTTATTACATTTTTTTACATAAACTAACTAACAAAGACAAACGAACCAAACTGCTCTTCCTGTTCCACACGAGGTGATCTATCGGCAAACAAAATTAAATCTACATAAAAAAAATATATTTTCTCGATTATCCACCAAAGCAGGCGCGGACTAGGACAGCTGAAGACCCGATAGCCGAGTGGTCGTTCCTGTTATGATTCTTTGAAGTTCACATGTGCAGTTGGTGCATTGCAATGTAAATTCTCCGTAGACGAGTCCACGCAGTCGCAACAAGCAGGCGGGCACGCAGACATCCACGTGGAGCCCTGCGTTCACCGCCCGATGACGAAATTTACGTCATGTGGACGCGTCGGACTCACAGACGCGGAAAGCACGATCGAGGTTTCACCTTCTTCAGCCCTAAAGGTTGATGGAGGGTACCACGTATTTAACCCCTAGTGGGGTTGTCACCTTATTTTTAGAGCAGCTCTTAGGATGGAAGAAGACTTACGGGTTGGAGGTGAAATGTCTCGTGTACAAGAAACTGTTCTAGCTGACACTTTGCAAGTTCAAAATCTTCCACGTATTTTAAAAAGTGGCCCCAAAGCTTTCAAACACCCCTCATTTGTCCTTCCTCGCATACATTATTGTTTCTAGAATAACGTGCAGAGGGAAAGTTTGATATCATTTCTGTCCGCCAGTGAATAACATTTGGTCGAAGAGCTTTAGACGGCCTGTCCGTCATCGTTTCAGTAACCGTGCAGCAGTTGTACTGCAGGTTGGCCGCTAGCAGACAGATTAATCCCCAAATGCATTTACTACCCTTTCTTATGTCAGTCCAGAATATCCTGCATTTTCATTGGTAGCAGCTTCAATCGTTTGCCTGGAAGACGAGCATCGTTTACCTGCCAGCGGTTATTTCGGCCCTCGACGTTCTTTGATCTCCAGTCGCTGCAACGCTGCTAATTGCTTCCTGTGTGGACGCCCCTTAAATTTTAAACCCAGAAATATTCAGTTTCACTCTTTCTCTACCTCAGTACAAAAGAATAGTGTGAATTTTATCGTAGGATAGTTTTTTTTGTTTTGCGATATAAGTCATAAATATGATTTATGACTTATACGTTTTTGAAAACCAAATCTACTATTTTCCTTACATCATTCTCCACAATTTAAAATTTAATTTAAAGTATTTATCTACTTTAATCACTCCTGGAGTACCTCATTATTAATATTTCTTTCTGCCAGCATTCAGCTCTGCTCGTGCACTCAGAAGCAGCCCACAGCAGCGTGTCGCTTGTTTCAGGAAACGTCCTGAAAAGTGCAATTTCTCGCACACAGTTTTGTGTATTTTGAGCAAAATGAGACATGCACTGGATGGATGTTTATAGGATAATAGATCAAGCACACATGGAGGAGCTGGAATATTTCACACCATATTTATATCTGATTTAAAGCAGCTCTCGTCAGCTGGCCTCCCACTGTGTACATTCTCTCTAATCCCTCCCCAAAGCCTGTTTATAGTTCCATGTGGGATGGGGGAGCTCTGCCTTAATCCCCAAGGTGCTTTAAGAAGAGTCTCTCCTGCCAACTCTGATGTGTATTGAGAGGAAATGACACAGTAGACTCACAGTTTGAGATTATATTTTGGTGCTTTGGAGCACTGACATATGACCACTGCAGGAGCGAAATATTCTACTTTAGGGAAGGACGTTGCATGCTGAGTCCAAAACTCAAGAGCGTAATATGGAGTGCAACAAGTGTGCATCTGAGACTGGGGTTTTCCTCACTTTGCACATCTGAGGGCCACTTGTGACTTTACTGTAATGCTCAGAGTCGCCGAGCAGGGACTGCGTGTTTTCTGACTCACGGCAGACCCTGATATTTTACTTCCTTGTTGTTATGCCTAAAAAAAATAAAAATTCCCAGTACTTTTCTATAAATAAATGTTAAGCTTGGGTCACTTGACAGTGACTCAGCCTCTGTCAAGTTAATGAAGGCTTTTATTTGTGCAGTTTATTTAGATAACCACATGGCTTTTACAGCTACACTGATTAAAAATGGAGTTCATTAGAAATAATTCCACACTTATTCTCTTTCCTTATTCCTGCTGAGCATAAGCTGAGTTTAATATGTATTATGTATGTATCCATTACATATGAGTCTATAGCGAGCAGCTAATTAGCAGATAATGCAAAGGAAGTGGGCTCAATCTTCTTCCCCAATCTGCTGCAAAGAAAATAATCTGAATATTTGGATTTATAGAGTAAGGAACATCTTGTCGTACAGACATCAGCTTATGTTAGTAAAGGAAAAACTGTAATATACAAACCCATGGCCCAGTGAGGGCCAATCTGCTGGCTCTGACGTGCAGCGGGTGCTGTTAAGACTTGAGTTTAGGACAAGTAAACTTAGAGGAGAGGGTCCAATTCAGCCCACAGGAGGGCTCTGTGAAGTCACCAATTACTACAGTTTGAGATTTGTGGTGTGCACACGATAGCCTAAGTATGGGGGAGTGAAAATATCGAGACAGTTAAAAGTTTTTCTAGGTCCATCCATCCATCCATCCATCCATCTTCTTCGCTCATCCTATTCACTATTTTTATTGGACATGTAGAAGAATAAAAACATACAGGGAATACATTTAGATGACTTCATATTAATATGTGTGATTCACACAACACTCCTCCAGCGAGTGGAAATGCACACCCAGTTAAAATGCTGAAATGCCACTTCACCATCTGCTGTGCTTAAACACCACCTCGGCTGTCTGAGCCGCTCAGGGTTAAGCGTGTCAGATTGGAGTCATTTAACTTCCAGATGCAATGGTGCTGCATTTTCACCTCAGCTGGTTTAAAAATCACATTCCTCTGGTAATCTCGGGTAGGACGAACTTCCTAAACTCTTGTCGTACGTCCAACACAGAGAGTGACGAAGACTGACTTTGACCTGACGGAGGCTATTCGACTCGTGAAGGAGGTGATAGCAGCGGTCGACAGCAAGGTGAACGAACACGAGAAAAGACGCCGCCTGAAGGAATTTCACAGCCGCATGGACAACAAGTCGATCATGATGATGAAGAATGGTCAAATTTTTGCCAGGGAGGACCTGCTGAGGAGGCGGCTGATCCATGACGGAGCGCTACAGCTGAAAAACACCCAGGGAAGACTAAAGGGTGAGGAGTGGGAGATTAAAGACTAAAATTTTAATGCATTCGAACTTATCCAACCACAACTGATTTTGTCCTGCTGCTCTTTCAGAGGTTCATGCTCTGCTCCTATCAGATGTCTTCGTCTTCCTCCAAGAGAAAGACCAGAAATATGTCTTTGCCATGCTGGTAGGTATAAAGAGCCCATGATGTTGTCATATTTTCCTCTCCCACTGTTGTTGCTGTTAGCAGTAGCTGCCCTTCTTAGCTTGCCCATTGTGCAATAATGCCTGCCTCTTGCTAGCACGCTAGCTGAACCTAATAAAGCTTATGTGGCCCTGGGCTCCTAACCCAGCTGTGATAAATCATACAGGTTCGAGCTGTTTTTTTCCGTGTTTACAGGACTCACAGTTTCATGGCATGGCACACATACCCCCCCCCCCCCCCCATCTCACACTCACATCAAGGGGAATGAAAACAGAGGCAGGCCGGTGGCTTAATAATCACATCCATCAATGAAAAAAAGCCTGGCGTGTTTGAGTTGGGGCTGTTGACATTAGAAAGGGGAATAACATGTGGTTTGAAATGGATGGCAGCCATGTGGAGAGGGTTTGTTTTTGAGAGTATAGGCATCATTTCTGCGGATCAACACAAGTACATGCAGCTACTGTAGCAGCTCATAGATCATCACCACCACCTCTACAGGAGAGGGAACACAAACCTGCAGAGCTAAAAGAGAAATGCATAAAAAGATGAGGGGACTCTAAAGGTTTTCAGAAGATAAATTTGGACCTGTATTACAAAATTTACCTATTAGAGTTGGCTTCATATGTTTGTGTTCAGCACATTCAAGCTGCTGTTATTGATATGGGCTTGTGCTTAAGACAGGGGAGTATTACCCAGCCTCGTTCACAGGCCCGAACAACTCGATGTGTGGAAGTTTAATTTAAAAAAAATAAAAAATGAAGGAAAGTAAAAAGATCTTTTATCACATTTACTTGGCGTGTACAGCATAGCCTGCCACCATGAAATTCTCTCCAGAATTTAAGCCTGCCTACTTCATTACTTTGAGATTGGTCTCTCTCTGAAGAGCCGTCTGTGGCTCCGTATCTTTGCTGGCGTGAAGATTCAAACATCAAAATGACAACGCAAATGATCTTCTTTGAAAACAGAAATTGTCTCTCAGGAAATGCATCCGCACGTCTCTCTTTACACTCAGTAAACACGTACTCGACTCAGTCTCCCTCCTCAGTTGGAACGATCAGCTGTTATTTTGGTTGCATTCAGTGTTACCAGCTTGTTGGCTCATTGGTGCAGTGGGTGTGCTCTGCAGACCACAGCTTGAACCTCGCAGCCCAAAAATTAATAAGAAGCTAAAGTGATTTCCTGCTCTCCTCTCATGGATTGATGGGGGGGGGGAACCACTGCCACTGTAATTCACACTCAGTTGTAATTGGACAAATTAACAGGGTGCGAAAGACTCGGAGAATCGTTTTGAGGCAGTGACTGCCTGAAGCCTGGAACCAGCGAGCATCACAAAGAGAAGGCTTCATCTGTAATGTTCTTCCAGGGTTTTACTCTTCTTGTCTTCAGTTGTGTTTTGTGGCTCTTTCTCTTGGGTTGCTTTTCTTTACTATGGAAAGGATCCTGTGATCATCCACCACTTTTCTCTTCTGTGGACATCAAAGCCGTTTTATGTAGCCGAGCTGTTCTTTTTTCCCTCCCCTAAACACACCGAAGCTCTTGATTTGCTCTCTCATAATGCCCCCCCCCCTCTCTGTGATGGGTTAGTTGTGTTTTTGCAGCTTAAAGATGGCAGCGTGAGCTCTTTCAGCTGCATGTTGTGGGTTTGCAGCCAAAGTTTCTGAATGCAAATACCACACCTGCATTATTCTCCAGTCCTTTTACACGTGCCAGTGAAAAGGCCTTTGTGTGAATTGTTGAGTTACGTTTGAGTGTGTATAAAAATGGCTGTTAATCCTTTGCAGTTAATGCAGCATTTCTTGTTAAAGTATCCCATCAAAAGTGCGAGCTTGCACTTATGTTTTGGAAGATAGCTGCTGCAACTGTTGTAAGAATTATTGCCTCCCTTCATGTTGGATGTGAAGCGTTTTTTTTTTTTTTAGTGTTAACTCAAGCTTTCTGTTCCATTTGATGAGCTGCACTGAAGAATTTTCTTCCCTCTAAAACATTCACTTGATTTGGTTTAAACTGTCAAACGTGCGCTGTGGATTTTCTTCCTATGTTTACAATGTAGTCACACCAGGAAGACAAACACACAGGGAAAAAAAACTCAACCTATTCTTTAAACCTCAGACAAGTGGTTGCAGAAAAAATGTAGGGATGTGGTTACAAGCTTTGGAGTTTTACTGGTTCGAGGAGAAATGATGCAGTGGTTTGTGGTGTACTAAAATGTGCTTTACAGTGTTGGCACGCTTAAGAATGCAAGGTTAGCAGAGGCTCTGTGAATCAGCTGACAGCCACGATAATCATAAAATTAGCCAGAATGTCACTTCGGCTTCTTCTTTGCTCTTTATTCTGTTTTTTCCCCCTTTTATGTCACCCAGCTCTTCACTCATTCTGTGGTCTTTTTTCCATCCCTTTTGTCTTTGTTTCTCTTTCCTTTCTTCCCCTGCAATTATCTTTTTTTTTCCCTCCCCCTCCTTTTCTCTTGTGCTTCAACCCACCCGTCTTCCTGCCTTTCCCATCCTCTTCCCCAATCCTCGCCACTTGTCTTCCCTCCTCCCCCTTTCTTCCCCCCTGGCCCTCCCACTGTCATCTCTCTCTTTCTCTCTCACTTTTTTTTTTCTCTTTTCATTCTCCTCCCATGTCGCCTCTCTCCCTCCAGGACCAGCGCTCCACCGTGATCTCCCTGCAGAAGCTGATTGTCAGGGAGGTCGCTAACGAAGAGCGCGGCCTCTTCCTCATCACGGCGGGCATAGAGAAGCCGGAGATGATGGAGGTTCTGGCCAGCTCAAAAGAAGAACGCAACACCTGGATGCAACTCATCCAGGAAGCCATGCAGTCCATGTGAGTAGGATTCATGTCAGTGTTTTTATTTTAGGACATGTTGGGATTAAATATAGTAACATACTTAGCACCCAGGTATTTTTGCATTTTGTTCTCTGCAAGCTAAGATCCTGATCTTTACTTGTTTACTGTAACCTGCAGAAGAAACTCTGCCTTCACTGTACTTTACATTCAGGGCTGGCCCTCTTAGAGTTCATCACCAGTTCATCTATGATGTAAACCAGGAGTTAGACCAAGCCCAGTTCTCTATACAGAGCACTGTTCTGTTAGGAGGATTAGCACTACCTGGGGATAGGATGTACTCAGGGACAGTCTAATGCTGGATTGGCTTCAAGGACGGCTCACTATAAGCAGAGGATTATTTGAATGCACCCAGTGGGAAGGGGAGAGATTTAGCACTCTGTCTCCCTCCCGGTCTGACTTCTGTCAAAACACAAATTGAGATCAAGCTATTGGCAAGAATGGAGAGAAAAAACAAAACTGATGCTCTGGGTTTTTTCTTTTTTTAACTAAAATTGTCATATGCTTTCAAACTTTTGGCAGAGTTGCCCGTTGTCCCGTGGTTGCAAATCGGTCGGACGCTAATAGTTTTTTTCACAAATCATTTTTTTTCTTGAGAGGTCTGGAAAATGTCACAAGCGATTGAAAGTATTTCAAAATGTCTCAGAGCCCAAGGTGAATATTTTCAAACGGTTTATTTTTTCCACCTTGTAACACAAATCCCCTGATTTTGAATTTACAAAGACAAAAATTAAGCAAACATCTATAAACAGCCGAAATCCCCAAATGCATGTCATTTGTTCTGTGATAATATCTGTATCTGTAATAAATAAATATTAAATTACAAGTTATCAATTACCAATAGTCTGGTGAATAATTTATCTTGATCCAGTTAATTGATTAAACACTTCTAAATGTAGACACAGACACTGTAAGGGATGCAGGTTGTTGGTCTTTAATCTTGTCTAATTTACTGGATGTTGTACACCGTCCTTATTTTCCTTTACTGGACAGGGAGAAGGATGAGGACGAAGGGATTCCTAGCGAGACGGAAGATGACAAGAGACAGCTAGAGACCAAAGCAAAGGAAATGAGAGGTGAGAGAAACCTGTTCATTTTGTTGGCGTGATCGAAAGCAGACACACGTTCGCTGGGATTTCTCACGTCTTTCTGTCTTTCTGTCCGTCTCTGCCGGTCAGAACTGTTGAGGCAGAAGGATACAGAAATCATGTCTCTGCTGGAGGAGAAGGTGCGGCTTTTCAGGGGGATGTGGGAGGGCTTGAGTCCAGGCGAGGAGGCCTGCCGGCAGGTCCAACCTTTCTTCAGGTCGCCCTGCAACCTGGAGCCGCCCGGGGGCGTCCATCATGAAAGATGCCCTGCAGGAAGGTAAGACGGAGAAAGGGACCCACATTAGCCTGTATATGTCTTTACATTTCATTAAGTAGGCGGACTTAAAAGCATAGACTGCATATTTTAAAAAAGGATCTGGCCACCATGATGCCCTTCACCCATTATTGTGAGGTTCTGTTTTTAAAGCCTCAAACTGAGCTTTTTGGCTCTCACCAGCTTCTGAGATCTAATTAAAGAACCACAGGACTCATCCTGTAGCGACCTCTCAGTCAAACCACTCCCTAATGAAATCCTGCTTTATTGTCTGTTTGACTCCTGATGACACCACAAGTTACAAAATGAACATCAGGTATTCAGTAAGACTTGAAACTAGTGAAATAAAGATCCATCAGGGAAAAGCTTGCTGCAGGGTAGCCTGTTTCCACCGTTCAATGGCCAGGTCCATCTTTTACATACAGTGAACCCGAATATAAATAAGCAAACAAACTGATGAGACCACTTTGTTAACTCACTTTGACCCAGAGATTGAGGTTATGTTACTGTTACACTAGCAAGGACAGTGATTGGCGACAGTGACACAACCAAAATTATTGCAGCTGTGTGCAAGGAACTGGCAATCTTGTTGCCTTTGACGTGGACAACTGCGACCTTCACAGTGACAGTGGTGCATCAAGGCTGAGGAAGTCTGCTAACATACGAGCTGTTTCTGATAATATGATGGTTAATTGTGATAAATCAGTGAAAATTGCAAATCTGTTGCTGTTGACTTGCACAGAGATTCACATCATCCACTTACATTCAGAGTCCAGGCAGAACCTCATAGATTTGTAACAGAAACTCAGAAATTCTTCTGCACATTTGGATGTGATTGCTGCAGGATGGTGATTTAAATGCAAAACGACAACCAGCGATCTCACTTTTATGTAGGAATACAACCAGAATACAGCTAGTGGGGAATGAGTTCAGTTGGGTCTCCTGTTGCAGGGACATGCATAGCAGACAGACTGCCCTCATCGGCGCAGCCTCACTCAGATCGATTGCGGCGTGTTGGCGATCTGTCTGCGTTTATAGATTAGATGGCAGTTATTCCCAAACGTTCACCAATCCGTCAGAGTGACTGCAGTCAGTTGGAGTCAGATCGTGACTGTTTGGAGACAGGTTGCTTCCCACCAGATGACCTGAGAAACCACCTGGTGATCAAAAGTGATCGCAGCATGCCGCGGCTACTTGCAATCGAAGTAACACCGAAAGGGTCCTGACGCTGCGTTTGGACGCAGCAATTGAGAGCGAAACAGGACGATTAGTGCTGTTAGTACTAACTCATTTCTTTTAATAGACATTTGCTATAATATCCTTGTCATGCAGTCAATTAAATAATGTATCTTAAACTGAAGCGCCCCCATCGTCAAAACGCTTGCAACGTTAGGCGTTCTGACTTTTGATTGAAGAGAAAGGACTCACTCACCCATAACGTACAGCTGATTTCAGTTATTAATCAAAACTTGTGTCACGGTGTGAGGCATAAAAAAATGTCTGCTGTAAAGACACCTTATTGTTTATAATGAAATGTGGGCAGTTTTTGATCACCCGTGTTGATATAAGGACCAAAAGTGTTCTGTAAAACTTTGAGTTCTTATTTGCATGTAAAGAAAACTTGTTAATTCATTATACTTCATCCAATGAGGGCATGCCCTGTTTTAAAACTAATTAGCTTGGTAGTTGGATCTCTGCGGAGCCCGAGAGAGAAATATTAGTGTGTGGAAAACATTAAAGGAGTTGGGATGTGTTTTGAGATTTTACTACAGCTCTGTTTGGTGCTTTGGCAGCGTTGTTCATCAAATATGTTTCAGAAGAAAGCAGAAGAAAGCTGCGAAGTGCACTGAGAGCATTTATTCTGTGTTGTGGTAAAGGGAACGAAACACGGGGACAGCATGCTGATGACTTTGAACCGCTGGGTCCTGGAAGACCAAAAATTTTTTTAAAAAAGGTGCTAAATAGTCTTTTAATGCATATTTATAGATTGAAATTAATCATTTGAGATAAACTTTAAATTGTCTCTAAGACAGTTTGATTGGTTTCAGTAATCATTTTATGTTTTCAGTACTCGCTTATAATATTCCCTTTACTTGTTATTTGCAGTATAAGCTGTATTTCTAGTATATGGGTGCTGTGGTACTCTATATGGGTGATGATGCACTCTCACAACAACCTGCAGGGTGTTTTTTTTTAAGGGGTGCTGTAAACCCTTGACTTTTAATATTGTGTTTTCAAGGTTTGAAAAGTGCTTGGAGTTTGGATTAAGTGCTTGAAACTGCTTGAAATTGTAATTGCTTTACTTTCATGGGAATCTGCCGTCTGAATACTGAATAGTTTGCTTTTTAGATCACTGAATAGAATAAACTGGAGAGTTTAATAGCGTTTGTCTTTGGGATAAATGAAGACAAGTCTGCCTGAGCGTTGCTCGCCAATCTGAGCCTGAGCACGATGCAGCAGTGCCAATCCTTTTTCTGTGTGTACTCTCTGACAGAACAGTGGGCCGGCGTTTGGTGTTCTAATTAGCATTAGCTTAAAAATACAAATTATTGTTGAAGTAAGGACCAAACCCACGTCGGCAAAAAGAACGAGCAGCCAGGAGCATCTGTTTGTGCCTTCGTGCAGTCAAAAATGGAAGCGAGTGATTGCATAACCAGCCAACTAACAATCACAGTCAACAAGTCTCATCAGCAGTCTGATATCTGTTCAGAATGGAGGGTAAAATATTGTCCATTTTGAAGTGATATCAGAGTAACTGAATTTAAGAACACAACACAAAAGAATTTCCAGGCATTATCCACATCCCATCTTTCCGTTTCCTTAGACTAATGAGCATTCAGCATTCCCAACAGTGAACTGAAAAGCCAGCAAGCTGTGAGGCCTAAATGAACCCACCGTGGCCTTAATAGTAGTGGATCTGGATGAGCTAACTGTGCATGAATCATGGCATTGTGTGCTAGAGATTGGAAACTTAAAAAAACTCCACCAATCCTGACTGATTTTTAAGGCTTTTTACCAGTAAATGTGCATTAATAACAATCCAGTTTTATTTATATAGCGCCAAATCACAACAAACAGTCACCTCAAGGCGTTTTATATTGTAGGTAAAGACCCTACAGTAATTACAGAGAAAACTCAACAGTCAAAAGGACCCCCTATGAGCATGCATTTGGTGACAGTGGGAAAGAAAAACTCCCTTTTAACAGGAAGAAACCTCCAGCAGAACCAGGCTCAGGGAGGGGCAGTCATCTGCTGTGACCGGTTGGGGCTGAGGGGAGAGAGACAGGACAAAAGACATGCTGTGGAAGAGAGCCAGAGATTAATAATAACTAATGATTAAATACAGAGTGGGGTATAAACAGAATAAAAAGAGGTGAATGAAAAAGAAACAGTGCATCATGGGAACTCCCCAGCAGCCTAGGCCTATTGCAGCATAACTAAGGGAGGGTTCAGGGTCACCTGATCCAGCCCTAACTATAAGACAATCTAAGACTTTTTATGGACCCATCGACATCCTCTTATAGTTTGGTAACATCTTTATGTCAAGAAGAAGTGAAACATTCGTTGTGCGTATGTATGTATGTAGGCTGGAAAATCTTAAAGGGCGAATGAATTTGGTTTTTACAAAATGCGGAGATTCCCTGAACCTGTTCTCTGTGTTTGTTTGTGGAGAAGCGGAGCTGCTTCAGTGGTCAGAGCTGTGACTTACATAAGGAAAATTTAAACAGGTCCTCCTTATTATTTAGTCCCGCTGCAGGCAAAGAGTGTTCCACGACAATCTGGAGCTGGTTAAAAAAACACAAAGGCTTTGTTTTACAGTTTACACGTTTAGTAACTTTGTGACAGTTCAAAGACAAACAGTCTGCAGCTCAAACACAGGGCGCATGAATGATTCTAACTTTTCAAACTAGCAGCAAAAGTTTACCTACTCCTCAGCACAATGTCTTTTTCACCTCGTCCTTGTAAAGCCTGGAGCAGTAATTGTCCTTATTTGATATGTGAATTGGCAGCAGTAATGTGATTTCTCCTCCTGAGGTTATTGTGTTGTACTGAGAGCCTGCCAGACAGGAAAGGTCACAGTGCGGCATCCGCACGCTCTATGCTGGTAGCAATGCGCACATCTTTTCAGAGTTTCTATAAATTTCAAATTGCGAAGACGTTTAAACTTTTAGTGAAGAAGCTCCCTGGCTCTAATAGGTTGTCAATAGTTGCTTAGCAACAGGAGCCAGTATCAGCCTGCCAGGATATATGGCTGCAGAGCCGAACTGTAACACAGTTAGCTGGATAATTCACTTACTGACCTGCACGTTGATATTCGCCTCTGTGTGCGTCCATGACAGTGGAGACGCTGCAAGCGCTGGTGAACGGCAGCCTGGGTGGAGCAATGGCCAGCGTCCAGGAGGGAGGAGGCGCGGGGCCGGTGTGTTTGCCCCGCAGGGCTGAGACCTTCGGAGGCTTCGACAGTCACCAGATGCACAGCAGTAAGAGTAAGTGTGCGGCTCTGGACATTTGTTGGGGCCTTTTTTTTTTTGTGTTAGTGTGCAATCCAGTGCAGTGAAACATGCTGACCCCACCCCCCACCCCCCACCCCCACCTGCTTTGTCAAGATAACTGCACCGGCTTAGTGACCGGACTGCAAATGTGTGACAACACTGCGGAAAGCCAAAGCACAGTTTTAAAAGTGGAATATTTCATTTTTCATCTTGAAACAGGGTTTTCGGTGGTCATACCCACCTCCTCCCACAATCCCCCTGTTCAGAGCAGTTAGATAAAACATTTCAAACGGAGGCTTGGACAGCAGAGCCGAAGCTTCCTGAGGGAAAGGTGGCCTGGGGCGATATCTCTGAACTGGTGGCTTGCAAGCTGATAGTGTCGAATGCATTGAACCGTAAGAGCACTAAGAAGCGCAGATCTCTACATCGCCAGCCTCACCTGGAGAACTGCAGCAAAACAATGGCATTTTTGTCAGGGGGATGTCGCTTAAATAAGCAAATGTAATATGAAATATGAAGACTAATGGCAGCAAATATAACACGTGAATGTGTGGGGTTTATTTGTGGTATTGGTTAACTGCATTTTAGATTAAATGTGGGCTTTATAGAGGTGTCGGTGAGTGGGGGAGGACGAAAGTGTAACTAAAGTTATGTAAAAAGAGGCTGTGCGTTATTTCCAGATGAGATGTCAGATTCAACATTAACATAATAGAAGGTAAATGTATGTCAGCAGAAAATCTTTTGATTCCTGAGTTTCCACAGAGAGCACGTGAGAACCACTTATTTTCCCGACATAGCAAAGCTGGCTGCAGCCTTCACGGGAATCACTTGTTGACAACATAAAAACTGTAATAGTTTGGATTCTTCTTTTTTTTTTTTTTTTTTTTGGTTACAAAAGCTCTCAGCTGTCTTCCTGCAGACTGTCTGAGAGCTCGTGTATCTGAACGGCCCGCTCTGCTTATCCGTCAGGCCGTGCTTTCCGCTCAACTGTAGAGAGAATTTCTCATTTTCCATACTTCTGATCCTTCCTAGAATCTAAAGAAATGATGGCTGCCAAGGAAGAGGACTCCGTGTCAAAAGCATGAATTATGTGAAGGATCCCCCCCCCCACGTTCTTTGTGTCTGTTTTTGAAAAATAATAAAAATTCACTATCACACAAAATTGCACTGAATTTCTCCTGGTAAACATAAAACTTTTATTAACCTTGTCAGAAAGGGAAGGGGGGGGGGAGAGAGAGAAAACGTGTTTCTGAAAATGGGTTTGAATTTTCTTTTTCTCCTCCTAAATATTAATCGATATGTCACCTCACATTTTTTCACTATGAACACCAAATAAATTATTAATTTTGACACCAACTTTTCATTGTTTCAGCTACAAAGCTACAAGCTTTTTCTTTTGATACAGTTTCAGCGTTCATGTAGCTGCATAGTTGTTGCTCTTCTGGGGCCTGATTAAAGGCTGGAAGGAAAATTAGCCAAAATGCAGACTGCATAAGTTAACAGAGTTTAAACATTGCAGCTCTGTCATTAAGACGTGGGGATATGGCTGCGAGTACAATTTTTATTTAATTAAATTCATGTGCCACTTTTTCAGCTGCGACCATAGTGGCGCTCACAAACAAACTCAGTAAGTAGGGATCTGAAGTCACCTCGCTAAGCCTTAATCCTGCTTCATAGTACAGGTCTTTTGGTCTTGTGTTACTTGTCTTGTTGTGCTGGACAGTGATGACATGAGCATAAGAATAAATCTCATATTCTCCGCGAAAACCTTTCACCGAGAAGAAAAAGTTTGCATGCAATCACCAACATTTTGATAAGTAACCATAATTCAATCAGGACCACTGTAATCAGAGGAAGATTATTTCCATCTGCAGTAGTTTAGATTTGGTGGTTTGGCTCTATCCTGGGACCTCTCTGCCTTTCCACATGCACAAATGTGGAAAGAACATCAGCACAATCCCCCATTACACAACAGAGCAGCCATTAATGACAAGAAGCACAACGCTGATTAAGCTGCAGTATGGAAGGAGGAGCTGGGGCGGTGGAGGAGGTTGCAAAGCAGCCTGCAGATGTGCAGCAGCTGTGGAGAGGCTAAAGGTCCTGACAGGAGCTTTGCAGACTCAAGGCTACATGCTGTGGCTGTCACGGGGAGGCAATCACCTGGGCTACTTCATGCATGTTTATGCTCACAGTGATCCTTCTGCAGGGGAGAAGACACAAGTCAGACCGAAGAACTTAAACTCTTCAAAAACAATGAGATCTAACCACCGCAGCCTTTTTTCTGTTTTCTTTCCCTGTGGTGAACTTGTGCTGTGCGTTTGACTTGTCTAACATCTTTTATTTTTTGCTTAGCCAAAGACAAATCAGATTTAAAAAAGATTAAACATAAGATGCCAGATGGATGTACAGAAAGGTATCAGCTGAACCGTCAGCTGGTGAGGGTTGGCTCTGAGAACAGCTGATCTGCCAGGACTGTGGCTGAGCTAATGCTGTGGTGGATCTGAGTGATTTTCCCTCAGTAACAATCACTGATTACAATCACATTTGTCTTGTTATTTAATAACGCAGCTCTAGGGTGGGATTATCTTATGGTTAAGAGTTCTCCGTTTGCCTCCTCTTGGCCTCATCTTTTTTCCTGCGGTTTCTTTTTTACATCAGGTGGAGACAGAGACGAGAGCGAGGATGCGGCGGGGGACCTGCGCAGGACGGAGTCCGACAGCGTTTTAAAGAAGGTCCGCATCTCAGTAGCCAGAGTGCCCCCATACATCAGAGAGAACCTGAGGGCATGTGTGGGGGTGCATTTGTCCTCCAACATTAACAATACTGTTAAGATGAATTTAACTGCTTCTCTCCCTCCAGTGAATTAGCCTCTTGACTCTTCCTGCCAGGTCCTGTTGCTAATAGCGACCATCAGTTGTGCAGGATTCGATAGCTGATGGAAATGAATGGGCTGCCTTTAGGTGCTGCTATTACAGCTCTGCACTGGATGCCAGCCTTTTGTAGTCAGTTATCCTACATATACGAGCAGCCAGACTGCACATTATTGTGTCTCGAATCTTTTAGCAGAGACAGGCTACAGTAAGCATAATGTGCTGTTTAACAAAGGAGAAGGAGCCAACTATTCACCAGGTCGGTCCTTGTAAATACTGCTCTCTGAAAACAAAAGGAAAGCATTTAATTTTTTTTCTTAACATTTCACCCCAGGCGTGGTGCCAAAGTTCAAAGCGAGTTCAGCGGTAAAAGGAGGAGGGTGCTGAGAAGTCAGAGACATCATTAAAAATACAATGCGGAGTTGATTCGAGCCTTCCATCTTCTTTTGTGTTCACAATGGTCCGTTCCTTTGTAAATGGAAAATACATTTTTAGAACTGTTTAGCTCGTCCCAATTTAAAATAAAGCTGCACGACACGAAATCAGTCATGCGTAATCACAGCCAGATACAATTAGACTTCACAGCACACCCACATGTGCAGCTTTAATCACATTCGCTCAGTGATATATACAGGACGCTGCGCCCACATACACATACTGTACACAGGAGCAGATGTTTGCATGCGAGTGCATTATTTTGTTTTAGCTTACTCAGTGTGTCTTAATGTTTGTGTGCAGGGAGGAAACGCCAACCTGCTGCAGCTGCTGAAGAGGAACAGTGAGGTAACGCCGACTTCCTGTGTCTAATTCAGTTGGAGCCGCTGTTTACATGGAAACTGTGTGTCAGCAGCATTGTTACCAGCATTGATCTGCCTGTTGTCCCAGACAGCAGTGAAGCTGAAGTTGAGCCAGAATGCACCGGCCCGGTTTTAAATCTGAAAATCTTCCGCAAACCTTTAATCGCGACTCCGATGGTTACACAAAATTAGGATAAACTGTTTCCTCCTTTGGGTTGATGTGGCATTACGAGCTTTCCCCTTGACACCTGTCCCGCTCCACGTTAGTTCATTCCCCACCCATAACGACATATTCATCCTTTTCTCAATTCAAATTTGAAAATGTTTTATTGGAAATGATCCTGCTGTTCCTGCATTCCTCCAAATCTCCACTAAGTAATAATAAATAGGAAAACCGCTCAAAGCCAAAGCAAACTATCAGATGAGGAAGTCATTTAATAGAAGTGAGACGTGATGTGATGTTTTACTGGTCTGCCAGAGGGAAAGTGGGAACCACCAAACTGAGTGGGGTTCCTCCTCGCTGTTCCCTAAAAGTATTTTATTTAAAATATAAAATCACTCATTAGGCAGAGTAGCTCTTCTCAAATCATACAAATTATATTATTGAATCATAATTACTGATTCATTAATGTAAGGACCACCTTAATATTTGATTTTAATTAAATGCTGGGTATCTTTATATTAATGCAGCGCTTTCTTATTGTTTTATTATTGTGGCTGATCAATGTAGCTATAAACCAGCTTCAGTTCTGCTGTAGTAAAATCTGTTTTTTTTTTAATCATTATTTTTTAAATATTCTGCGTGACGCCACAACACTTCATCCAGATGTGGCACTTTATGAAAGCTGTTTTGTGCAGTTCGCAGTAACATGATTTGTATCAGCTTGCAAACACGTGTGAGGTCAGTGTCTGCGTGTCTTTGAGAGGACGAAAGGTCGCATCCCTGCAAAGTTAAATCAGCGTATTGTTGCATAAAGCACTGCCGATAATGGTGCATTTTAACAGCAAGTGCAGCAATAACCGATGCGATGTCAGTGGATTTTTTTTTCTCCTGGATAACAAGAACAGCCAGAAGTTCGAGGTTATACTCACTGCTCTCTCTTTTTCAACAGCAGGTCCTTCACAGTGTCTCCAACCTACATCTCCTGCTCAGCACTCTGCAGGTATGATGGTTTCTAAACATTGCACTTCATCCAGCACTCCAGCTCAGAACACACATGATGCAATGAATAGAACAGGAAAAACACCTCCGTCCACACACAGCCCATGCCAGATACCACACATGTCTGACCTGATCTCCGTGGCTCTGTCCAACCCAGGCGGTGGTAGTCCAGCAGGACAGTTTCATAGAGGATCAGCGGCAGGCCCTGAGCGAGCGCTCCTCCTCTTGCACTTCGTTATCCCGACCGTCCTCGCGGCCCGGCTCTCTGATCGAACAGGAGAAGCAGCGCAGCCTGGAGAAGCAGCGGCAGGAGCTGACATCCCTGCAGAGACAACAGGCAGCTCATGCTGAGGAGAAGAGGAGAAGGGAGAAGGAGTGGGAGCTCAGGGAAAAGCAGCTCACTGAGAGGGAGGCACTGGTGCATACACAGGTAACTATGCATCATCTTCCGCTAGTGCTGTTTATTATTAATAGTTTCTGGGCAGCCATAATTCTGACAGTAACCACCAAGACGGTCTCTTGCTGCAGTGTTTCACCTCGTGCACTTTTTTCCCCCTGATAAATTACATTGTACAGTTGTGCAAAGCATTGAGATCTCCTGCAGTGCTTTAAAGTGATGGCACACTGCCTTAAAAATATAGCTTTCACCAAGAAGCCCGAAAAGCTGAAAGATAAGTCGCAGGGTCGAATTTCAACTGAGAAGGCTGCAGAGCAGCAGATTCAGCTCCATGACCGAGTTAAACTAAAGGCTAAACAACATGGAGAACATGCTCTCAGTCTCATGCTGCCATTATATTCAGCCGTTCATGAAGGTAGTGTTCACTGTATAGTAAAAGCCACAATTAATGCTCATTGTTTTCCATATTAAATCACTATCACAGAGCAGAGTCATTATACCTTGGACTCATTTTAGTCCATGTCTGGAAAACTAAACCTATATTTTGAAGAAAGAACATTTGGAAAAATGCCTCTAGTTCTTGATGTGTGCTACTTCAAATCATATTAGTGTTTTCAGAAGCCAAAAATCCTATTCTGATGGGGTTAGGGATTAGAGGTAAAAAGGCGGTAGATTTGCTCGTGATTGTGACGAGGGTGCAGCAACACGTTTTTTTTTCCTCTGTCACTTTTCCTTTTCTTCGTCTGTGTGGTGAGTGTAGACGCGTGCCGAGGGGAAATGAGGGGTGACGATGAACATGGTGGAGGTTGAGCCATGTGGTATGGATTGATGAGTGTGTACATCTTTCTTCCTGCTCCATTTCAGACTTGATAATTGAGTTGCTATTTTATGTCACATAGAATTTGTTTGATTTTGTTCGCACACATGCATATGTGTATACATGCGTACAGTATGTGAGTGCATATGCGTATGAACAGGTCCAAATTCCCTGCACTGTCTCCCCAAAGTGTGAATACTTAAGTGATAATTAGTTGATTCTGGATTCCAGTTGTGATCAACTTCATAATGCACAGCAGGCAGCAGCACCTGCGGTGTGATGCAGTTGATGTAATATGTGAGGAGACAATAAATTATTCATTCAGCGTTGGTGAAGTCTAGAGTTCTTTTTTTCTTGCATTAAAGGAGATTTTTTTGGGGAGGTTGAGACATCGAGTGTGGCCACATTATTCAATCAGGCCGCCATTAGCTTTGATTAATTTGGTCTCCGGTATTGCAGGTTTACACTTAAGTCTGAAGAGCTGAAAACATACTATGTGACATCTCACACCATTATCGTGTCAATAAAATACTTCTCTCAACCACTGCAGGCGGAGGAGATCCTGAAGCAGCAGAAAGACCTGGAGGAGGAGAAGCAGGTGCTGCAGAACAAGAAGGAGGAGTATCAGAAAGACCTGGAGAGACTGAGAGATGCCCAGAGGAAGCTGGAGAGGGACAGGGAGGCTGTGCAGCGGCAGCTCAACAGGATGGAGGAGCTGCGTCTGGCCGAGGTGAGCGGGTACACAAATCATAACAGTAATGATAACACGATCTGCTGATGCCTGCAGGGGAACACTCAATGAGCCTGGAAGGATTCATTTTTTTCTCAATGACACTCCGGCCTGGTTGATGTTTATGGATGCTTATGGCACAGGCTTGAACCTGGGTCCTCTCCAGAGTGGATTTTATAAAAGCTCTTGGCCACATATTAACTAGCGAGCAGCGTTGCAACACAAGCCAAACGGCACATTTATGTTTATGGGATTTTATTAGAAAAAAACTCAAAAAATGATCATTTTCCAGCCCTGAGCTCTTCTAGAAACAGTTGTGCTGATTATTTAGCAAAAGCTTTTTCATACATATTCACGTACAGATGCAAACCACAGCTGTTCATCTTCCTAAGTGCCTCTTGTTCCTTCCCTTCCAGAGGACTCCCTCTACAACGTCTGATGAGTTTGCTGGCAGCTCCCAGTCTCTGGAGCTGGACCCGCTGGAGCTCTCCCCCTCCTCTTCCTCCTCCCTGCCAAGGCTGCAGCCCCAGCGGTCTAAACCCAAAGGGAAAGGTCTCAATCCCTTTACCTCATCCTCCACGAACCTCAAGGGCGGCGAAGGCAACAACCAGATCTCAAAGAGCCTCCTGCAGCTGGCCAAGAACAAGGGCAAAGATGGGAAGGAGAAGAAGAAGAAGCAGTTATAAAGGGCAAGTCAATATGTATGTTCAGAAACTGATCAATCAGTTAATTGACTTCAAGCCAACCAAGGTCCTGGAACTCAGTGCTTTTTAAAACAAATGCAATTTGTTATCAAGTATTGCTAGGAGGATCAATGGAATGGATGGATGTTGATTAGCTAGTTTCAACACTTTTTGTTTTATTGTGGATAGTGCATGTTGGTAGGTGTATTTGATTTGGATGAATCATTTATTGAAATTAAGCCACAAAAATTGTTGATTAACAAGGGAGGAATACCAGTATTCACTTTATTATAGCTCCAAGGAATTTATATAATGATATTTGATTTGTATAAAACAATAAACCACATCTCTTTTGGTTTATAAATCAGTATTTATATCCTTGAATGAGCTACATTATGAATAGGTTGAATGAGTTAATCTTCCATTGACTTATTTGAGCTCAGCTCTTTAGTTAGTTCAATTAAGTTGTGTCATTGTCTTCATAGTTCAGCTCTCCTTTGCTCTTCAGATCCATTGAAGCTCTTGCTTTCTTCCTGATTCTGTTGCTATCCATTGTTGATTGCTTTTGTGTCATTGACTGTTCTGTGAAGTTAGGGATTAGCAATGCTTGTCTGCTATTTCAAGTTCCTTGCCATTCCTAGTTTGCTTTAGGAATGAATTGTTTTATTTGTAAGTCATTGGCTTCATTGTGTTCATAGCATTAGATACATTCCATTTATTTAGATTGAAGTCCATTGGTTCATATGTCTATATGTGTACCAGCCACACAGCTCATCCAGTTATTTTCTTTATTAGTTCCATTGTCATATAAATAGGAATTGTTTTTTCATATCACTTTAGGTTTATTATTTGCTTCATCTCCACAGTCCTTGACTTTATAAACCATTTGTTTTGTTTTTCTGTGTTTTATTCACAACTTTGTCAGTTGCTGTTCTTTTGTATTGAATGAAGTCTAATGTTCTGTTGGTGATGAACATAAAAGGATTGGTGAGAAAATATCTGAAGAGTATGGGTCAGGACTCTGTTCATGTAGTTTGAATAAAGCCACAAGGACTGTGAATTGGTAGGTTTTATCAAATAGTCACTGCTGACTGGGAGGAAACAAAACCCAGAACATTCAAAAAGGTTTTATTAGTTTTTAGAAGGTTGTTTTTCTTTTGGTTTCATCATTTGGTTTATTTATTACTGTTATATATGGAGATAGATAGTATATGCTGTGATGTAGCGTTTGTGTGGGATACATGATTGTGTCTATTAATTTCAGCTTAGTTTATTTTGAAGGATTTTGTTTGTTTTGGATTGAGGAGGTTAGTATTTGGTTTATTGTTCATAAACATGGCTGTTGCTTTATCATGTGAATTTTTCATATTAGTTAATGATTGGATCAGTATAGTGATTAGTATTGAATTGGTTTAGTTATGTTATTTTCTTTTCATTGACATATCCACTTTGCCCATAGTTCTTTTGACTTTGTAGGTAGAAATTTTTGTTGAGGATAGTGGTTCTTCTCTCCTTCTCTTCTCTATCCAGTTTTATTACCATTAGTTTATTAGTTTACTTTACTTCAAAGTGTGTCTTATCAGAATATATCCATTGGGATAGTATAGGCTTTTTGATATCATCTTTAGCTTTTTTATTAGTTTTTTTATAAACATATGACTCATTTCAATGACAAGGTCAAGTTCATGTTTATTATTGCTTTTATGTTTTTTTTTGTTTTGTTTTTTTTAATTAGAAACATTTTGGTCTTGCTGTTGATTGAGGATATAGTTCAGTTTATAAAAAATTGTGGGAGTGTGGTTATCTTTTTCATTTCATTGCTGTTTAATTTTATTTTCGTTTTCAAAAAAATTGTTTTGGTTCCATTGATGTTTGATGGGATTGCATAGTCAGATTCAGTTTAGTGATTTCAGATGGCATTGTCTTTTCAGGTTATTAGTTCTGTTCAATTAGCTTTTGTTTTCTGTTGGTTGATGGTCTTTTTCTTTTTTCTTCTCCAGCTCCACTGATCAGGAGTTTATTGAATCAGAAGAACACTTTTCCAGCTTCATGATATTGTATCCAGTTTATTATTGTTGAAGTTCAGCTCCTTGTAGTTAGTTTCTGTGGAATGTAGGTTCAATTCCATTGACTGTATTTATATCACTAAATCCAATGGCTTGCTGCATCATTGAATTTTGTGAATTTATATCAGGTTCAAAGCCTTTTCAGCTCCATCCAGGAATGCCCTTATGAATTGTGCTATCACCTTGTTATTGAATAAAGCTCAACCCACCATCATCAAATCAATATGTTTTATTTATTAGGAAGCTCTATGGGTTTGATTTTCAAATCAAGGTTTACATTCCCCCGCCCACTGTCCATATCCCTTTTGTGTTTTATCTTTCATGATTATTGCTTATTTTCTTTATTTGCCAGCCCCTCATCCAGTCAGCCCCTACTTTCATTTCATTTTCAGTGACCTTCCTTTTGTTCTTTTTTTTGTTTTTTTTAATTTGGATTAAACTTTATAAGCAATGCTCTGTAACTTCACCTTCCTTTTCTTCTCTCTTTTCATTTTCTATAAGACTGCAGATGCACGAGGCTGATTTGTCGTAGGAAACGGAGGCTGTTAATTTAGGGACAAAGCAGCTGCTTAGAGAGATAAATGAGAGCGGACATTAGCTAAAAACATTCTGCTGTTTAATCACTAAACCGGCTCAGCAGGTAGCTCCCGAGCCTCTGATCATTTCGGATTACTGAACACTCATCAGTGTTGTTGAGCACTTTGGTCCTAAAATGTTAACACATTTGTTTTTAATCAGTGTGAGATTATCAGCGACAGTCTCTGTGTTCTGTGGATGTGTGTTTGTTTTTTTGATGTAATCAAGGGCAAAATGATCCAAAGAGAGTTAAAGTGTTTAGGTAGATAAAAGATGCAGCAGTTCCGCTTTGTCTCTATTTAACGTGAACAAAGGGGCCGCCAGCTTTTAGGGAGTCTTTCAAAGATGACCCATCTTAATATTTAAGACCTGCTAAGCTCGCACTGTGGGGCTGCACAACTACCTGCAGGACAGGTAGGAAGGACACAGTACTTTAAAAAAAATAAAGGATCCTCTTCCCATGAGTGACGGAGCGGCGTCGCTGAACTGCCTCTCTTTCTCATGTTTAAGTGCTTGTTTGTTAACTCGCCGTCTTGTATTGAGGATTTGACTTCACGACCAGGCTGGTTTATTATAGTGTGTCTTGTAAGAGGCTTACGGGGCCCGCCAATTAGTTGCTTCATGTCTTTTGTTTATGGCTTTGGTGTAATCCTGTCAAAGAAACAGAGAGGAATAACTCCCCCCCCCCCCGTTGCTTTAAGGTGTGTTTTGACCACTAGGGAGCACTGCACCTATAACTAAATAATTTTCCTCCCTCCCTCATACATCTCCAATAACCAGAAAGTATGAAATATTTTTTCTCCCGTTCCTCCTGCTGTGAGAAATTGATGTATTTTTTGCTCAGCAGGTCAGAGATAATGTGATGAGCGTGGGCTCTCACACTCTGCGACATTTTCCCCACGGCCTTTGTAATTGACTGCAGAAACAAATAAGTTGTCAGAGATTGTAATTGGTTATCCAGCGAAACCAGTCGGCAGCAGCTTTAATGTTTTTGGGGAGGAGGGAGGGAATAAAAAGGGTTGGAGGAAGCGAGTGGGCAAAAACCACAAACCTGTCTCTGTAAGGGACAATCAGGAGACGCGAGTCGGGGAAATGAACTCCCTCCCCAGCGATGATAAGCCTGTCCGAGAGACGCGCGCGCTCCATCAGGTGAACCCTGCGTAGCCTTAAATCTTAATGATAAAATGCACTAGAGTAGAACCCAGCGCCTTCTCAGGAGAGAGGAGAGCTTTTATACCTCTGCTTTCAAAGGAAGGAAATGTTTGTACTGTTCAAATGGTACACGGCTGTTTTCATTCTCAGCAATGTAAAAAAAAAAAAAAAAAAGGGCAAACGTGTAAATATGATTTATGTATAATACAAATTACATGTAAAAAATAATTTGTGATTTATTGCAGCATTTTGTAAGAATGTTTTATTTATGTTTTATTCTCGCCGACGAGGTGAACGATGTAAAGCTGTATTTCTCTCACAATAAAAAAACAAACAAAACAAAACTACCCACAATACGCACTGTTGTTGTTGTTGTTTGTTGGTTATTCGATTACAGTTACTGCCTCATTTTTGCACACTGTTGTGTTTGCTTCACTTTGCCTACACTGTGATTTTTGGCAGAAGGTGACCGTCATGAGAGGACTCTGATAATCTCTTTGGTGTGGTGGTTAGCACTGCTGCCCCATAGCTAGGAGGTCCGGGTTCGAATGCACCTTGGCCCGGGCCTTTCTGTGTGGAGTTGGCGGGTTTTCTCCGGGTACCTCCCACAGTCCAAAGACATGCAGTTAGTGGGTTTAGGTTAATTGGCGATGCTGGATTGCCCATAGGTGTGAATGGTTGTCTGTGTACAGGGTGTACCCTGCCTCTCACCCCATGACAGCTGGGATAGGCTCCGTCCCCCCCCCCCCGCGACCCTGAACGGGATAAACGGAGGAGGGATGGAGTAAAGGAGAAAAATCTAGCTGAGTTTTGGTAGCAGATGCTTGTTTGTATATTCGTCCTCCAGCTGTTACTGTGATCGAATATTGGGGAACACAGTGGAGCATCTCTGCCATCATTCTGCAGGTTCTGCAATAAAAGATACCGAGGAGGAGACAACCAAAACCTGAGTTTATTAGTGTCAGGAACCAGGCCGCACGGCCATGGCAAAAAAAAAGGGAGGTGCCAATTAAAAGGCTTTTTTAAATGAAAGGAACAGAAGCAACTTAAACTAACCATGATGTGTGGAGTCAGTACAGTCAGTAGTGTCAACGAGTGAAGAAATAATATATCCAGTGGTTCTCGGTCACATGTGGTAACTTATGTTTAGTAGTTCAACTTCAAAATGAACAGCTCCATTTTTGGACTGTGCTAGAGATTTTCATGATTCACAGTTCAAAAAAAAAGACAACCCATGCTGTAAACCATCCTTTATCTTTATGCCCCATGCAAACAGAAGGTTTGAACAGCAGGAGGGTGGGGCTGAGCTGCAGCCTGAGATGACCTCATCAAGGATATCCACTTTTTTTTTTTTTCGTCATTTCTACATGTGACGCGCACATACGCTGACCTCATTATGTGAAACTGGTCGTGTTTAATGTGAGCATCAACCATTATGACCATATATATATATATAAAAAAGCACATCTTTCTAAAAGTTCTCTGCATTTTATGAAAAATGATATCAGGCAGCAGTTCTTCAGAGAGAAGTGGTTTTGTGCGCCTCGAGGGGAAAAAGTTCAAACTAGTTTCAAAACTAAAAACCTGGTAGATTTGCTGACTTGTTTGTTCTCAATGTTTGTTCTATTTATTATTTTACCAAACAAACTAAGCTCACAGAATTAAAAATGCACCACTTTTATTATTTAGCTGGATTTCCAAAACTAAATTAATTCAACAACAAAGCTTAATTTGTTTTAGCAGAATATTTCTCTTCCACTGAAATATCCAGGATATCTTTTCCTTATCTGGATTCACTCTCAGTGACATCATCAGTACGTGTTCACATGCAGATAACTATTAAGTCGTTCCAGTGTCGTAGGGAAAAAGTGCAAGTTAATGGCACATTAGGAGCCTTATAGGAATCACAGCTCCATCTGTACGTCTAAAGTTTCAGACAAAATGAAAACAGCTAAAGATGCTAATGTTTCTCCACTACCACAGTTCTCCAAAAACCTAGAATAAATGATAAGTAGGCAAATTCTCAGATAAACATAAATTACTCTCCAACAGCCAACATGGATTCAGATTCGAGCGGTTCAACATGACTCGCGTTAACTGAACGAACCGAGGAGATTACAAACGGTATAGATCAGCATCTGATGCAATCAATCATGAGATTAATTAATCAGCTGGAATGTTTGGGGATGGGAGGGGCATCATGAGAATATTCCTCATGATGCTTGGACACTGCATCCCCCCCCCATTTATATAAATGACATTCGTAAGGGATCTGATATATTAAAATTAGTACTGCTGGCAGATGACACAGATATCTTTGTTCTGGGGAATCTAAAGGACCTGCTGGATGTGGTCCCTTCAGAAATGTACAAAAAAAAGTGGTTTGACAGGAATGAACTTCAATCAAATCATTAAAGTTAAATAAAACTAAACTTCTGTTTTTTGGAGCTGTCAAAGAACTGCAGAGACGTGTATCAAAATCTGTAATCTGTGAATATGTATATCTCTTGACGTGTTACTGCGGTTATAAAACCAAATACATTTCACCAATTGTAAGGAAGGATTTATGATAAGATAGGGCATGAACTTGTTACTAAAAAGTGGAAACGGCATTAAACAAGCTCATGTTTCTTCCCACTCCTTTTTTGTTATTTATGATTATTTTTTCTTTTGTTTTCTTTGTGTTTTTTGTCTCGTTCTTCTTTCTTGTTGCCAGATTTTTAACATGCTCAAAATAAAGCCACATTATTATGTGTGATCTGCCACATATTTACCGTTACATATTCCTTTAAATAAACACTTTGTTTAGATGTTGTTTGAGCTTTATTCTTTCAGCCGCAGCTACAGTGGCGTTAAATGGTCTCAGAGCAATTAGAGAACAGACTTAGCCCCCACGTGACGTTTAGATGAGGTCCGCGAGGATTCGGTTTTCCAGATGTGAAGCTGTTTTCCAGAATACTGGTTGGTCAGTAACTGATGGTTTTGCATCTGTTTGTATTGGTTTCGTAACACGATGACTGACCGAACCATCGTTGTAACACTGAAAGCGCGGGGCTAAACCTGAAGTTACCTTGTTAGAATCCTGCTTCATCCTGCAGACCTCTGGCCCACCTACACACCGCTGCGTACCAAGCACACCCACTGGATCCGCTGCCATTAGGCAGGTGGCAGTTAGCAGTAATCGCCACCTTCATCCTGTGTCGTCTCATAATAAATAATGTGAACGTTCCCCATCTGGACACTGTGCTTACCGAGACCACAAAAGCTCTCTATTAGCCTGCAGAGGCTGACTTAGACACCATGTACATTAACATGTTTGTCTGCCATGTAAACCGATACTGTCAGGTTAATAAAACCATAATCCAATTACCCATTAGGGTGCAGGATCCTGGATGTTTGCCCACTTTGCCCAGTAGGCAGCCCAGCCTGGTAATGAAGGCAGTTTTAACTGGGATTCCTTCTCTTTCCTCTATCCTGATCAGTATTCCAGTCCTGACTGCAGCCACTGTGTGTCTGTTTTGTTTTGGAAGCTTTATCACAATAATGGGGAAAAAAAAAAATCACTCTCATTAATCCAATTTTTGTTCCAGAGGCAATTAAATTGCTATCACTAAATTGTGCTAATGCTTTGATTTCCTGTTTCCCGTTGTTGTGCTGCAGTTTGAACACCACCAGAGGAAAAAGCTGACAGAGATCTTGATGGATTGACAGCAGTGGTGGCACAAGGCAGCACTCATTTCTCCTGATAAATAAAGAGCCAGCTGCTTTCATCTCTCCATGCTCTGCAGTGTTTTGCCTCCGGAAACCTCGACTGTGGAGGCTTTTTTTTTTTTTTTTCCTCTTTTCTTTTTTGTCTTAACTGTAGGATCTTGTATGCTATGCCCAGTCCATCACCTTGGGATCTTTCTAAATATTTTCCCATTCTGCTCATTCCACATATGAGCTCCAGAGACAAAACACCAGCTGATAAGACCCAGCCGTGTCGGTAGCCTGATAAGGTGCAGTGTAAAAGTTCACCTCTCTCTGTTTAGATTACCCCTGTTGTACAGAAGCAGCAGGTCTGCCTGCGACACGCAGAGACAGAAAACCGCACGGCCTCGAGGGGAAAGTGGAAACTGGGAGGCGGAGAGTGAAGGGTGGGGGTGAGAGGGGAAATAAAATCACGGATATGTAAATATTCCAAATTAAAAATTCTGTCATATCTTAGAAGAAGAGGAGAAAAGCTGCGCTGCTCATGCTGATAAGTCTGCAAGGCTTGAGTGACTAATGATAAACTTCATGGTACATTCTCAGATTTATTAATTATCTGCAGCCGATAAGATGAATTTGGCATTGTTGAACTAATTACCGTCACATGATAACTGTCTAAATCTGTCTAATTGATAGTTTGAAAGCAGCTTTGAATTGAGCTGAACTAGAACAGCCAACTTAATCAAAGCATCACCACTTTCCAACAGATGGATATGCTATGGAAAAGACTTTAATTCCACTTAGAAATAGTCTCTCTGTAGCTCGCTCCACTCATTCGCCCCCTTTGTATTAAAGACCATCGCCAGCTCAGATCTAGTATTTCTTTCATATACTTCTATTTATTTCATATTTTCCTTCACAAGTCAAAGTGTGCAGTTCAGCATCAAAATTTAGAGGAAGCTGATCACTGCAGTGTTGGATATGAACTAAATATGTTTAATGTTTAAAATCTATTAAGGCTTCAAGTTATGCATTACTAAGAAATTGGCCACACAGATTTATAGGTGGGTGCTGTTCAGTCATTCAGTCTCTGATAATATATTTATGTTTTAATCCTGTTTTAGTCCTAGCATAAGTTACCATCCCATCTCATAACTACATTCATACTGTCACCTTTATGCAGTCGCACAGGCCACGCCCACAAGTTAGAGGGGAAAAAAAGAAATCTTAAGGACGATCCTGTATAATTATAACCAAACATGAGGTCACCTATATAGGCTACACAACAGACTCAAGCATAAAAACCTACTTTAAACCGCATCATGAACCGGAGTGCATCATTTCAACTATGCACGCTCAGCACGCTCAAAGAGAAATGTAGCCACAGTTGCAAAAGTTACAAAAGTGCAAAAGCAGAGCGTAAAAAGCAGGAGAGAGATTTTCTCTGGCTGCAGAAGTGGATTAATGAACTCACCACACACACTGGGACAGCCGGGGTCACTGACTTTAAGTTCAAAACACTCTCGACACATTTCCATTTGTTTTGCAATTTTCGAGTGAGATCATGCTTTAAAACTAGCCTCACGAGCTGATGAACGACCTCGTTTCGGTTCCACGAGGAGACGCGAGGCGGCACCTCACAGAGTCCGACTTGCATCGGCCCACGTGCAGTCGTGCTGCTGTGATTGCTGAGGCACAATTAACAAAGTAACAAACTTGAGCCTGTTTGTTACTGCAAACACTCATCGGCGATGCAGGTTTTCATTCGCCTTTTCATTATCGATATTCACAAGTTTTACTCATAGTTGTAAAAGTACACCATTAGAATTCAGCTGAGGAGGCACAATGACCTTTTAGGATGTTCCTGGGGCCCCATAGCCCATCCATAATGTCTACGCTGAGAAGGAGAAACTTCCATGGATTTAAATGAATAACAGGAAGTGTTAAAAAAAAAAAGAAAAAAAAGAAGAAGAGTCCTGTCAACAGTTTTACAAAAATCTTTTTTGAAATGGAGATCTATGTGGATAATTCTTTTGGGGCCACAGGGGATTTTCTTCTTTTTGGTTGCCATAAGCAAGTGACTTCTGGGAAAACTGTGGGCGAGGCTGAGTGGCACGCTGTCCCTGCTGGCGACAGCCGTGGCCAGAGGCATTATATTTTCATGCTGTCCATCTGTGCCATTCGCACAATATCTCACTTGGCCTGAATGTTTTTCCCTTCTCTTGCTCACGCTGTGCTGCGTGTCTTATCTGGTCTGGTAAGGATGGACTACACTAATGTGTGTGTGTGTGTGTGTGTTTTTTTTTTTTTTTTGTTGAGGAATTCTTTTGCACATAACTGCCATCTGGTTTGTGGTAAACTTTGGCGTCTGAGGACCTTTGCATTGATTTTCATCAAAAATACTCGAAGGCCTGCCCTTTATTTTCATTGTCGGGGTCGATGCTTCTCCCCATTTGGGACTCCACACATAACAAAAGGAAGAAAAAAAAAAGGGCAAATCTGACTTGCTGAGTCATCTGACCAGACTGCCTTAATGTCCTGAAGAAAAAGTACCTTGAAACAAATCCTGATTGTCTCTAAGCTCACTTCTTTTTCTTTATTTTTTTTTAACCTGCAAAGGTTGTCATGCACAGACGACAGGTTTAAATGGCTTCAGCCTCTTTATGACCCTGAACAGAAGTAAGAGCGTACAGAACATGAATAATGAATTACAGAAGCTGAGTAAGCTCCTTCACCCCACATGTCGCATCCTTCTTAGGAGTCATAGGATGAAAAGTTCAATAACAAACAGCAGAAGTTCAGGAGCGAGCCCCTAAACAGTAAATGTGGCGCAGCTGCGATGAACTGGAGTACTTTCTCCCAGCGGATATTTACAGAATGCTGAGTAGATATTATTCCAGTCTTCCTGCAGGTTGCAGGAAAATCACAGCACCACGGTGGGGTGAGTGGTTGCGGCTGCAGCGGGGATGGAGGGCGGGGAGAAGCTATGCCAGGTCCTCCATCTTGCTCAGAGATGTGAGGATGATTTAGGAGGCCTGTCTTTGCCAGGGTGTCCAGAGAAGGAGCGGGGCCGAGCAGTCCTATTACTCCTCAATGACCCTGCCTTAATGCGCACACGCACGCACACACACACACACACACACACACAACACACACTTTCCAGTGGTCTTCGAAGGCTCACATAGTGCTAGCCAAAGCTGCCACCACACTTAAGCGACCACACTGTAGTCAAAAAACCAGCTGGCAAAGCACGCGAACAAACAGCATCAGTATAGCAGAATCTTGTAAAGCTCACAAGCTGTTCACATCTCGAAAACCATTATGTTAATAACTTCATCTAATTCATTGCAATAGTTTAGTGGGTGAAATTCAAATATTTTAAGCCAGTCTCACAGCAGTTCTGTGAATCAGCAGTTGGTCAGATATATACAGTTGTGGTCAAAAGTTTACTCATCGCTGGCATGAAGGTCATGGTAATTTGGGGCTTTTAATGATTTCTTTGAACTGTTACTTTTTCCAGGGTCAAAAAAGTATACAAACGGGCTCAAACACATAACTCTGGCCGAAGCACGTGACCCCTCTCCTGGCAGAATTGGGCAGTTTATTTACACCCAATAGAACATAACATTATTTCAGTAAGGAGAGATCATTGGGAGAAAACGAACAAGTTTTTATTGATAATGCAAATAGTTGTTTGGTGATTAGACCTCCCAATGGCCCAGTGAAGCTGAAGGAAATCCCAGAAGAGAGAGGGATTAGGCAGGGGACGCATATTGAACTGACGCCTAAGCTTCATGACCACCTGTCTAATATCGTGCTCGGTCCCCCTTTTGCTGCCAAAACAGCTCCTGACACATCTGAGGCATGGACGTCACGAGCACCCCTGAAGGTGTGCTGTGGTATCTGCACCAAGATGTTAGCAACAGATCCTTTTAGCTGCCTGTAAGTTGTGACATAGGGCTTCCATGGATCTGACTTGTCTTGTGCTCACACATCCCTACAGATGCCTTCGATTGGATTGAAGATCTGGGGAATCTCGGGGCTCAACTCAACACCTCAAACCATTCCTGATCCACTTTTGCTTTGTGGCAGGGTGTATTATCCCGCCGAAAAAAAGCCACAGCCATCAGGGAGTACTGTTTCCCTGAAGGGTGTATGTGGTTTCCAACAATGCTTAGGTAGGTGGTATATATTCAAAGTAACATCCACATGGATGGCAGAACCCAAGAGTTTCCCAGCAGAGCGTTGCCCGCGAGGCACTGTGTATTCCGACATCTTTCTATCACAACCAGCATTAACTTTAGAGGATTGAGACTAAAGTAGCTCATCTGTTGGATCTGGACCACATGGACCAGCCTTTGCTCCCCCCGTGCATCAGCTGAGTCTCTGGCTGCCCATGACCCTGTCTTGTTGGTTTACCACTGTCCTTTCCTTGGACCACTTTTGATAGATGCTGACCACTGCAGATGGGGAACACCTCACAAGAGCTGCAGTTTTGGAGCCATCACAACGTGGTTCTTGTCAAACTTGCTCCAACCCCTTGCGCTTGCCCATTTTTCCTTCTTCTAACACATCAAGTTTGACAGAACAAAATGTTCACTTGCTCCCTAGCATTTCCCACCCACTAACAGGTGCCATGATGAAGAGATAATCAGTGTTATCCACTTCACCTGTTAGTGGTCATAATGTTATGGCTGATCGATGTATATTGGTTGGTTTCCGTGGCCCTGGTTCAGGGCTTTGGGATGACCATTCCAGCAGAGTAATTTCAGCCTGCTTCCAAAACACAGAACACATAAATCAGGCTAACATTAACTGTTCAGATATCCTCTTGGCGTACCCCTGTAACTTTAGTGATCTTCTCACTATGTTTACATCGAACAAAGGATCCATGTTTTTGGCCTCATCCATGGAAAGACAAGACTAAGACAAAGGTTTTTCCACACGGTCAGCCGAAAATCTAGTCTTCGCTGCTCGCTCACAATCTTTCATGCGAGACCCCTGGTTCTGCAGCAGTTCCTCTTAAATTCATTCAGCCCCTCTCTTGAAAAGGGTGGTATCAGCAGATCCACAAAACATTTAAAAGTAGGTGTACTTCCCTTTGCCCATCCATGACCATCTTCTTCTGGCTATCCTTGCTTTTCTTTTTTTTTTGGAGGGGGTGGGGGGGGGTCACATGGCGGGCGTCTAGGATCCAACCTGGGCCAGGTCACCAGTCTGTCACAAGGGCTCTTCTTTTTTCAACAGCATGAAAAATGGATGTAGCCACTGGGACGTCATTAAACTGGTTAGTGAAAGTCCTGTTATGAAACCAAACCTCATAAGAGGGTATTTTTGCCATTACCCTTTGGTCTTTAAAATTCGGATGCGGCGAGCGAGTGACAACAATGTGTGACCGACCATCATTACTCAATGAGCAGACCCTGGATAATCCTCCTTTCTGGCTCTAATAATGACCATAATTCACTAAATTAACTTCATGTTCTATTCACTATGACATAACCTTAATAACACTTTCCATCAGGAAAGTGTTTACTGAGTTCACAAAAGCAGATAGCTCAGGAAAATGTACCGCAGAGACTTCTATATAACTACAATTGTTTTTTGAAAAGCCACAGGAGTCGGCCCGCTGCTCGGGCATTAAAAAAAACAAACAGTTTTAAGGCACTTCCACATTAGCTTTGCTTTTCAGATCTAGAAGGTACATCTGTCATATTTTATACTTTTGACATGTATGACATGGATCGGGCTTAAAACCTCCTTCCTTCAACTGCTTCCTTTAGGGTTCACCATAGAACATCATAAAGTCTCCATCTCACCTTATCCCCAGCATCTCTTTACAGGCGTTCATAAACTGTGCTGTTCAAATGGAAAGGTGCTTAAAGAGTCATTCTATTTTAAAAATTTGGATGATGAAACTGTTATACTAAGCATGTGAGCATGCTGATCTTAGCATTCGGGATGTCATATCACCTGAACAGTGGAAGAGGCTTATCATTGAGTAGATGCTGTCAAATGTAGCATGGAATATAAAACAGAGTGTCATCTCTGCATAACAGTCATAATGAATATTGTTCTGCTGAAGGACAGGATCCTGCTGGCCTATTTCACTCTCAAGACATTTGAAAAAACAATGCCAAGCTCTGACATTAAAAGCAATACTGTAGTATCTCCTCTATTTAAGGTGTACAATTGATTTATTCTGCTGATTCTGGTCCAACTGCTCCATTTTCGTCTCGCTTGACCTCAGTGCTGCTTACAAAGATGTAATTTCTGACTTTCTTTGTTCATCCGTCTCTCATCTCTATTGAACTGGTCATCGAAACATGGCTGACCAACTCTGAGCCTGGTTCTGCCGGAGATCACTTCCTGTTGTTCTATCAAAAGGGAATTCTTCTTTACTACCACCTTGTTGGGGGTTCTCTCTCTAAAATTTTAGTCTTTAACTTGCAAAAATAAGACGTCGAGAGGCAACTGTGGCTGTGAATTATCGCTGAAACCTGAAACTCAGAAGTCTGATGTTGGTGAGCATAGTGGTTCAATTTGTCTGAAAACAGTTATCAAAGTATGGCGGCTGATTCTCTTCTGAGCGTTTTTTACTAGTCATAGAAAGCCATACAGGGCTTCCAGCATCTCTGCCAGCTCCTGTATATCTTTATAATGACTTAAGATTTCAGATGGCATTGTGCTTCGGCAAATCACATGTTCACTCAAATGCAGTGTGTTATGAACAGGCTGCCATTATCAGTAATGATCTTGGGACTACATGGACTGCAGTGCAGAGCAATTCTCTCCTCTTTTTTAAAAAAATATAAAAGGAGAAAACATCTACCCATGACTCTGCAGTCTGAGGTTTAAAGCAGAATACACAAACACACACACACACACACACACATCTAGACAGTGAGCAAACACACTCGTTCACTAAACCGTGCACAAGTCTCAAAGCCACACATGGACACATGAAAATGTGCCGTTACACGGACATGTGCACGTTCATAGTGTCTGGGGACGTCCTGTTTGCTCATCGGGTGTAGCCTGTTGCTGGGGTAACAGGTTTAGCCCATCTCATTCAAAGGAGCTCTTGATGACCTCGGTGCTGCTTATCGGAGCTGTGATCAACATGTTTGCCTGTGCCACCTCGACTCCCTGCAGTGCTGCAACGGCCAGAGGAAGCCTGGACAGAGGCAGGAAATGAACCTTTTGCTGCTCTTTCCCAGCAATCTTTACCCAGACACACAGCTGCACATGTGCATTTATGTTGTACATGTTGAGAGAGAGTATGGCAGCAGAAAAGTCGCGAAATTTTACGTCTGCAATATTTGCTGGTAAGTGAAAATAAAGCGTATAAAGATTTTGAGTGATTTATCATAACCCATCTGAGAACTTCTTGTTTTATACTGGGTTACTCATGACTCTGTCCAGAATGACTTAAGGAACGATCACTCAAAAACGCAATGTTGTAGTGGTCATCATATTTTTAATAACAGGGTTAGTACAAATTAAGGACGATGGACATAGATGGCCTCTCTTCCTCCTCTTTCGAGGACCAGCTGGTCCTCGAAAGAGGAGGAAGAGAGGCCATCTATATCCATCGTCCTAAATTTGTACTAACCCTGTTATTAAAAATATGATGACCACTACAACATTACATTTTTGAGCTATCGTTCCTTAAGTCATTCTGGACAGAGTCATCAGTAACCCAGTATAAAACAAGAAGTTCTCAGATGGGTTATGATAAATCACTCAAAATCTTTATACGCTTTATTTTCACTTACCAGCAAATATTCAGACATAAAATTTCACAACTTCTTGCTGCCATACTCTCTCAACAGACAACATAAATGCACATGTGCAGCTGTGTGTCTGGGTAAAGATTGCTGGAAAAAAGAGCAGCAAAAGGTTCATTTCCTGCCTCTGTCCAGGCTTCCTCTGGCCGTTGCAGCCTGCAGGGAGTCGAGGTGGCACAGGCAAACATGTTGATCACAGCTCAATAAGCAGCACCGAGGTCATCAAGAGCTTCTTTGAATGAGATGGGCTAACCGTTACCCCAGCAACAGGCTACACCGATGAGCAAACAGGACGTCCCCAGACACTATGAACGTGCACATGTCCGTGTAACGGCACATTTTCATGTGTCCATGTGTGGCTTTGAGACTTGTGTATGGTTTAGTGAAAGAGTGTGTTTGCTCACTGTCTAGATGTGTGTGTGTGTGTGTGTGTTTGTGTATTCTGCTTTAAACCTCAGACTGCAGAGTCATGGGTAGATGTTTTCTCCTTTTTATTTTTTTAAAAAAGGAGAAAATTGCTCTGCACTGCAGTCCATGTAGTCCCAAGATCATTACTGATAATGGCAGCCTGTTCATAACACACTGCATTTGAGTGAACATGTGATTTGCCGAAGCACAATGCCATCTGAAATCTTAAGTCATTATAAAGATATACAGGAGCTAGCAGAGATACTGGAGCCCTGTATGGCTTTCTATGACTAGTAAAAACACTAGAAGAGAATCAGCCACCATACTTTGATAACTGTTTTCAGACAAATTGAACCACTATGCTCACCATATCTCTGGTTTAAATTTTAGCAATAATTCACAGCCACAGTTGCCTCTCGACGTCTTATTTTGCAAGTTAAAGACTAAAATTTTAGAGAGAGAACCCCCAACAAGGTGGTAGTAAAGAAGAATTCCCTTTTGATAGAACAACAGGAAGTGATCTCCGGCAGAACCAGGCTCAGAGTTGGTCAGCCATGTTTCATGACCAGTTCAATAGAGATGAGAGAAGATGAGAACAAAGAAAGTCAGAAATTACATCTTTGTAAGCAGCACTGAGGTCAAGCAAGATTAAAATGGAGCAGGGACCAGAATCAGCAGATAAATCATTGTACACCTTAAATAGAGGAGATACTACAGTATTGCTTTTAATGTCAAGCTTGGCATTGTTTTTCAAATGTCTTGAGAGTGAAATAGGTTAGCAGGACTGTCCTTCAGCAGAACAATATTCATTATGACTGTTATGCAGATGACACTCTGTTTTATATTCCTGCTACATTTGACAGCATCTACTCAATGATAAGCCTCTTCCACTGTTCAGGTGATATGAAATCCCGAATGCTAAGATCAGCATGCTCACATGCTTAGTATAACAGTTTCATCATCCAAATTTTTAAAATAGAATGACTCTTTAAGCACCTTTCCATTTGAACAGCACAGTTTATGAACGCCTGTAAAGAGATGCTGGGGATAAGGTGAGATGGAGACTTATGATGTTCTATGGTGAACCCTAAAGGAAGCAGTTGAAAGAAGGAGATTTTAAGTTAGATCATGTCATACATGTCAAAAGTATAAAATATGACAGATGTACCTTCTAGATCTGAAAAGCAAAGCTAATGTGGAAGTGCCTTAAAACTGTTTGTTTTTTTTAATGCCCAACAGCGGGCCGACTCCTGTGGCTTCAAAAAACAATTCTAGTTATATAGAAGTCTCTGGGTAAATTTCCCTCAGCCATCCTGCTTTGTGAACTCAAGTAAACACTTTCCTGATGAAAGTGTTATTAAGGTTATGTCATAGTGAATAGAACATGAAGTTAATTTAGTAAATTATGGTCATTATTAGAGCCAGAAAGGAGGATTATCCAGGGTCTGCTCATTGAGTAATGATAGTCAGTCACACATTGTTGTCACTCGCTCGCCGCATCCAATTTTAAAAACCAAAAGGGTAATGGCAAAAATACCCTCTTATGAGGTTTGGTTTCATAACAGGACTTCACTAACCAGTTTAATGACGTCCCAGTGGCTACATCCATTTTTCATACTGTTGAAAAAAAAAAGAGCCCTGTGACAGACTGGTGACCTGCCCAGGTTGGATCCTAACGCTCACCATATGACCCCCCCACCCCCCTCCAAAAAAAAAGAAAAGCAAGGATAACCAGAAGAAGATGGATGGATGGACAAAGGGAAGTACACCTACTTTTAAATGTTTTGTGGATCTGCTGATACCACCCTTTTCAAGAAAGGGGCTGAATGAATTTAAGAGGAACTGCTGCAAAACCATGTCTGCATGAAAGATTGTGAACGGCAGCAAAGATTGATTTTCAGTAACCATGTAAAAACCTTTGCCTTAGTCTTGTCTTTCCATGGATGAGGCCAAAAACATGAATATTTTGTTCATGTAAACATAGTGAGAAGATCACTAAAGTTACAGGGGTACACCAAGGATATCTGAACAGTTAATGTTAGCCTGATTTATCTGTTCTGTGTTTTGGAAGCAGGCTAAAATTACGCTGCTGGAATGGTCATCCCAAAGCCCTGAACCAGGGCCAGGAAACCAACCAATATACATCGATCAGCCATAACATTATGACCACTAACAGGTGAAGTGGATAACACTGATTATCTCTTCATCATGGCACCTGTTAGTGGGTGGGAAATATTAGGGAGCAAGTGAACATTTTGTTGTCAAACTTGATGTGTTAGAAGAAGGAAAAATGGGCAAGCGCAAGGATTTGAGCAAGTTTGACAAGAACCACGTTGTGATGGCTCCAAAACTGCAGCTCTTGTGAGGTGTTCCCCATCTGCAGTGGTCAGCATCTATCAAAAGTGGTCCAAGGAAAGGACAGTGGTAAACCAACAACAGGGTCATGGGCAACCAAGACTCACTGATGCACGGGGGGAGCAAAGGCTGGTCCATGTGGTCCAAATCCAACAGATGAGCTACTTTAGCTCAAATTCTCTAAAAAGTTAATGCTGGTTGTGATAGAAAGATGTCGGAATACACATTGCCTCGCGGGCAATGTTCTGCTGGGAAACCTTGGGTTCTGCCATCCATGTGGATGTTACTTTGATATATACCACCTACCTAAGCATTGTTGGAAACCACATACACCCTTCAGGGAAACAGTACTCCCTGATGGCTGTGGCTTTTTTCAGCAGGATAATACACCCTGCCACAAAGCAAAAATGGATCAGGAATGGTTTGAGGTGTTGAGTTGGCCCCCAGATTCCCCAGATCTCAATCCAATCGAGCATCTGTGGGATGTGCTGGACAAACAAGTCAGATCCATGGAAGCCCTATCTCACAACTTACAGGACTAAAAGGATCTGTTGCTAACATCTTGGTGCAGATACCACAGCACACCTTCAGGGGTCTAGTGACGTCCATGCCTCGATGTGTCAGGGCTGTTTTGGCAGCAAAAGGGGGACCAACACAATATTAGACAGGTGGTCATGAAGCTTAGGCGTGAGTTCAATAATGAGTCCTGCCTAATCCCTCTCTCTTCTGGGATTTCCTTCAGCTTCACTGGGCCATTGGAGTCTAATCACCAAACAACTATTTGCATTATCAATAAAACTTGTTCAATTTCTCCCAATGATCTCTCCTTACTGAAATAATGTTATGTTCTATTGGTGTAAATAAACTACCAATTCTGCCAAGGAGAGAGGTCAAATATTCAGCCAGAGATTATGTGTTTGAGCCCGTTTGTATACTTTTGACCCTGGAAAAAGTAACAGTTCAAAGAAATCATTAAAAGCCCCAAATTACCATGACCTTCATGCCAGCGATGAGTAAACTTTTGACCACAACTGTATATATCTGACCAACTCTGCTGATTCACAGAACTGCTGTGAGACTGGCTTAAAATATTTGAATTTCACCCACTAAACTATTGCAATGAATTAGATGAAGTTATTAACATAATGGTTTTCAAGTGTGAACAGCTTGTGAGCTTTACGTTCTGCTATACTGATGCTGTTTGTTCGAGTACTTTGCCAGCTGGTTTTTGACTACAGTGTGGTCCTTAAGTGTGGTGGCAGCTTTCTGCCCACTAAGCAATACGTAGCTGTCTATGTAGGGCTTAACCTTTGTATTGCTTAGTGTGCAGAAAGCTGCCACCACACTTAAGGACCACACTGTACGTCAAAAACCAGCTAGGCAAAGTACTCGAACAAACAGCATCAGTATAGCAGAACGTAAAGCTCACAAGCTGTTCACACTTGAAAACCATTATGTTAATAACTTCATCTGAATCCATTGCAATAGTTTAGTGGGTGAAATTCAAATATTTTAAGCCAGTCTCACAGCAGTTCTGTGAATCAGCAGAGTTGGTCAGATATATACAGTTGTCGTGTCGAGAAAAGTTTACTCATCGCTGGCATGAAGGTCATGGTAAATTGGGGCTTTTAATGATTTTTTTGAACTGTTCTTTTTTCCAGGGTCAAAAGTATACAAACGGGCTCAAACACATAATTCTCGCGCTGAATATATGACCTCTCTCCTTGGCAGAAATTGGTAGCTTATTTACACCAATAGAACATAACATTATTTCAGTAAGGAGAGATCATTCGGAGAAATTGAACAAGTTTTATTGATAATGCAAATAGTTGTTTGGTGATTAGACTCCAATGGCCCAGTGAAGCTGAAGGAAATCCCAGAAGAAGAGGGATTAGGCAGGACTCATTATTGAACTCACGCCTAAGCTTCATGACCACCTGTCTAATATTGTGTTGGTCCCCCTTTTGCTGCCAAAACAGCCCTGACACATCGAGGCACCTGCACGTCACTAGACCCCTGAAGGTGTGCTGTGGTATCTGCACCAAGATGTTAGCAACAGATCCTTTTAGTCCTGTAAGTTGTGAGATAGGGCTTCCATGGATCTGACTTGTTTGTCCAGCACATCCCACAGATGCTCGATTGGATTGAGATCTGGGGAATCTGGGGGCCAACTCAACACCTCAAACCATTCCTGATCCATTTTTGCTTTGTGGCAGGGTGTATTATCCTGCTGAAAAAAGCCACAGCCATCAGGGAGTACTGTTTCCCTGAAGGGTGTATGTGGTTTCCAACAATGCTTAGGTAGGTGGTATATATCAAAGTAACATCCACATGGATGGCAGAACCCAAGGTTTCCCAGCAGAACATTGCCCGCGAGGCAATGTGTATTCCGACATCTTTCTATCACAACCAGCATTAACTTTTTACGAGAATTTGAGCTAAAGTAGCTCATCTGTTGGATTTGGACCACATGGACCAGCCTTTGCTCCCCCCGTGCATCAGTGAGTCTTGGTTGCCCATGACCCTGTTGTTGGTTTACCACTGTCCTTTCCTTGGACCACTTTTGATCAGATGCTGACCACTGCAGATGGGGAACACCTCACAAGAGCTGCAGTTTTGGAGCCATCACAACGTGGTTCTTGTCAAACTTGCTCAAATCCTTGCGCTTGCCCATTTTTCCTTCTTCTAACACATCAAGTTTGACAACAAAATGTTCACTTGCTCCCTAATATTTCCCACCCACTAACAGGTGCCATGATGAAGAGATAATCAGTGTTATCCACTTCACCTGTTAGTGGTCATAATGTTATGGCTGATCGATGTATATTGGTTGGTTTCCTGGCCCTGGTTCAGGGCTTTGGGATGACCATTCCAGCAGCGTAATTTTAGCCTGCTTCCAAAACACAGAACAGATAAATCAGGCTAACATTAACTGTTCCAGATATCCTTGGTGTACCCCTGTAACTTTAGTGATCTTCTCACTATGTTTACATGAACAAAATATTCATGTTTTTGGCCTCATCCATGGAAAGACAAGACTAAGGCAAAGGTTTTTACATGGTTACTGAAAATCAATCTTTGCTGCCGTTCACAATCTTTCATGCAGACATGGTTTTGCAGCAGTTCCTCTTAAATTCATTCAGCCCCTTTCTTGAAAACGGTGGTATCAGCAGATCCACAAAACATTTAAAAGTAGGTGTACTTCCCTTTGTCCATCCATCCATCTTCTTCTGGTTATCCTTGCTTTTCTTTTTTTTTGGAGGGGGGTGGGGGGAGGGTCATATGGTGAGCGTTAGGATCCAACCTGGGCAGGTCACCAGTCTGTCACAGGGCTCTTTTTTTTTTCAACAGTATGAAAAATGGATGTAGCCACTGGGACGTCATTAAACTGGTTAGTGAAGTCCTGTTATGAAACCAAACCTCATAAGAGGGTATTTTTGCCATTACCCTTTTGGTTTTTAAAATTGGATGCGGCGAGCGAGTGACAACAATGTGTGACTGACTATCATTACTCAATGAGCAGACCCTGGATAATCCTCCTTTCTGGCTCTAATAATGACCATAATTTACTAAATTAACTTCATGTTCTATTCACTATGACATAACCTCAATAACACTTTCATCAGGAAAGTGTTTACTTGAGTTCACAAAGCAGGATGGCTGAGGGAAGTTTACCCAGAGACTTCTATATAACTAGAATTGTTTTTTGAAGCCACAGGAGTCGGCCCGCTGTTGGGCATTAAAAAAAAAAAACGTGTTTTAAGGCACTTCCACATTAGCTTTGCTTTTCAGATCTAGAAGGTACATCTGTCATATTTTATACTTTTGACATGTATGACATGATCTAACTTAAAATCTCCTTCTTTCAACTGCTTCCTTTAGGGTTCACCATAGAACATCATAAGTCTCCATCTCACCTTATCCCCAGCATCTCTTTACAGGCGTTCATAAACTGTGCTGTTCAAATGGAAAGGTGCTTAAAGAGTCGATTCTATTTTAAAAATTTGGATGATGAAACTGTTATACTAAGCATGTGAGCATGCTGATCTTAGCATTCGGGATTTCATATCACCTGAACAGTGGAAGAGGCTTATCATTGAGTAGATGCTGTCAAATGTAGCAGGAATATAAAACAGAGTGTCATCTGCATAACAGTCATAATGAATATTGTTCTGCTGAAGGACAGTCCTGCTAACCTATTTCACTCTCAAGACATTTGAAAAACAATGCCAAGCTTGACATTAAAAGCAATACTGTAGTATCTCCTCTATTTAAGGTGTACAATGATTTATCTGCTGATTCTGGTCCCTGCTCCATTTTAATCTTGCTTGACCTCAGTGCTGCTTACAAAGATGTAATTTCTGACTTTCTTTGTTCTCATCTTCTCTCATCTCTATTGAACTGGTCATGAAACATGGCTGACCAACTCTGAGCCTGGTTCTGCCGGAGATCACTTCCTGTTGTTCTATCAAAAGGGAATTCTTCTTTACTACCACCTTGTTGGGGTTCTCTCTCTAAAATTTTAGTCTTTAACTTGCAAAATAAGACGTCGAGAGGCAACTGTGGCTGTGAATTATTGCTAAAATTTAAACCAGAAATATGGTGAGCATAGTGGTTCAATTTGTCTGAAAACAGTTATCAAAGTATGGTGGCTGATTCTCTTCTAGTGTTTTTACTAGTCATAGAAAGCCATACAGGGCTCCAGTATCTCTGCTAGCTCCTGTATATCTTTATAATGACTTAAGATTTCAGATGGCATTGTGCTTCGGCAAATCACATGTTCACTCAAATGCAGTGTGTTATGAACAGGCTGCCATTATCAGTAATGATCTTGGGACTACATGGACTGCAGTGCAGAGCAATTTTCTCCTTTTTTAAAAAAATAAAAAGGAGAAAACATCTACCCATGACTCTGCAGTCTGAGGTTTAAAGCAGAATACACAAACACACACACACACACACACATCTAGACAGTGAGCAAACACACTCTTTCACTAAACCATACACAAGTCTCAAAGCCACACATGGACACATGAAAATGTGCCGTTACACGGACATGTGCACGTTCATAGTGTCTGGGGACGTCCTGTTTGCTCATCGGTGTAGCCTGTTGCTGGGGTAACGGTTAGCCCATCTCATTCAAAGAAGCTCTTGATGACCTCGGTGCTGCTTATTGAGCTGTGATCAACATGTTTGCCTGTGCCACCTCGACTCCCTGCAGGCTGCAACGGCCAGAGGAAGCCTGGACAGAGGCAGGAAATGAACCTTTTGCTGCTCTTTTTCCAGCAATCTTTACCCAGACACACAGCTGCACATGTGCATTTATGTTGTCTGTTGAGAGAGTATGGCAGCAAGAAGTTGTGAAATTTTATGTCTGAATATTTGCTGGTAAGTGAAAATAAAGCGTATAAAGATTTTGAGTGATTTATCATAACCCATCTGAGAACTTCTTGTTTTATACTGGGTTACTGATGACTCTGTCCAGAATGACTTAAGGAACGATAGCTCAAAAATGTAATGTTGTAGTGGTCATCATATTTTTAATAACAGGGTTAGTACAAATTTAGGACGATGGATATAGATGGCCTCTCTTCCTCCTCTTTTCGAGGACAGATGGTTTGAAAGAGGAGGAAAAGAGGCCATTGATGTCCATCACTGAACAGAGGTGGTGGCTTACAACACCGGCTGTCAGCCACCTACAATGCAGTCTCGGGACCTCTTGCCGTGCACCTCAAGCCCCTCTTACGTCTTACTTCAGGTGACCTCAACAGGTCACATGATAGGGTGGGGCAAGGCCTCACAGTGGTTTCACCCGAAACCCCTGGTGGCAATGACCTGCGCCTTTTTTTTTTTTCCTTTTTCCACACCTCAGCTCATGTGATGATGCACATGATCAATAGTGGGGTCAAGGACCACCTCCAAGGGGACAGCCCCCACTAGGGTTAGAATACCAGGGACTCTCCAGCTTTTGGTTTGAGAACTGAAGAAGCTTCTTGGATAAGAGCTGAAACATCTTTTTCCCACCTAACACAGACTGTAACAAGTGCAAAATGTTCTACTTTAGAATTACTGTCATTAGTACTCTTAATCTGTCTTTAGTTTAATTTATAATAATATAGCATCATTAATTACTCTATTTATATTGTAAAATAAAATTTTCAAGTTTAAAATAAGCAGTAACAGCAGATTGCCTAAAAACAAAACAAAACATCCTTCCATACACCATACCATATTTTCTCCTACACTATTTACAGCTGTAAACAGCCCCAGCACCCCCGTTAAGTACACCTTCAGGAAGTGAAGACAAACTTCCTTATCAAACTTTTTAATAAAGCCTTCTGCTGGGGGGGGGGGGGGGGTCGCATCCTTCAAACTAAAGATAACAAAGTGCAGAGGCCTCATCCCCGGGACATTTGTGCTGATCTGATTGGCAAGGTGGAGGAAATGTCAGCCAGCCTCTCAAAGGGCAGAAGTGAGTTCTATTCCTTAGATCTTCATTACGTTCCAAAACCCTCTCCAGCTTTTTCTGCCTTTTAACTTGCGCGCAGGGCTTTGAAAACACGTCTGACACAGAAAAATATCACACAGCCTCTGAAGTCTTTACTCACGATGCAGCGTCGGTTTTGTATAGAATAACAGAAGTGCAGATATTTCACTCCAGCAGCGTGAGATTACAGCTGTCACCACCTCTGTTTTGTCCAGGCAGTTACTATGGTTACACCGTTTAGTGTCCAAACACGCACACAACTCCTCTCTGCAGCAACACAACAGTCTGACTCTGTTCAATAAACTCTGCTGGCTGCGGCAGTCTGAACAGAGCTGCTTTCCCCCGATCTGATCTCGTCTCCACTCGGCTTTTGTTGCTTACCCTAACATCACCACACTGACCTCCTCACATCGGCGTGGCTGGGCTCACTCACTGGTTACTTAAAACAGGCTTCACTGTCTGCTTTTACCTCAAAAGAAGAGATTAAAATGTCTGATAACATGATGATAGTTCTTTACTACATACTGTTACGGTGTTAACGTGTCAAATAATGAGGTCGGCATATGTTAAAGTAATCCCACTGAGCCATAAACTCTGTAAAACACCCTGTTTTACAGTTTTTTTCTGGTCTTGAATCTCTATGGTGTGGATATCCTAATAATATGACCATCTCAGGCACAGAAAGGTGGTGCTAAAGCAGCTGGTGTCAGACACGCGGGTGTACTGATGGACTGCACCGAGGCCCAATATAATATATAAGGATTATTTTAAATGTTGAATTATGCAAAGCTACTCTAGCAGAGTCCAAGAATGAAAAATATGGAGCTGCAAATGAGCACTTTAATATGCTTCTACAGCAAGATTTAGATGGTTCAGCGGGTCAAGCAGCTAATGTAAAGCATCTAAACTGATATATTTCTCATGTCAAGTAAAGTAGATGCATACAGGTAAATTAATAAGACTGCATTTAAACAATCCACTTGTTAAGTAATGAGATAATCTTGTTTCTGGATCGACGCCTCCGCTGCAGTGCATGAGGTCATTTTAAGAAGCTGCAGCGCTTCTTTCCCTGTTATCCTAATAAACACACATCTCGTCCTGCTGGACCTCGCCAGCTTTGTATTAGCAGTATTCACACGCAGCGTGTCATCAGGCTAAGACTTAAACAACTCGAGGTGTTCACTAATGAAATATTTTAACACCTCAGAAAAGAATAAGGTTATCTGTGTGGAGCTTAGGGTCATTATTTTAACTGAAACCAAACAGCAACTTAATAATGCCTAATAGTTCGTGTTGCAGATCATCTCAGACGTTCTTTTGGCTGAACTTTGGTCCATTTTAGTGTTCTTCCTATCCTGTAGCAGAGCATGGTAGCTAGCTAATTTACTGCTTTCTAACCTTGTAAATCCTCTTTTTTTTTTTTTTTTTTTAGAGGATTTTTGCAACATGTGGGGGAAAACCACCCTTATCATTTTATAGAACACCAGCCAGCTGGAGGCTGCACGTTCCCCTCATGCTTGCCTGGGTTTTCTCCAGGTACTCCAGCTTCCTCCCACGGTTCAAAGACATGCATGGGTTAGGTTAGCTCTGTGATAGAAGGGCGACCTGTCCTGGGTGCACCCCGCCTCTCATCCCATGACAGCTGGGATAAGCTCCAGACCCTCTGTGACCCTGAACCGGATAAGTGGGAGAAAAGGAATGGATAGATTATGCTGGAAAGCAAACAAAGCCTCGGTGTTTGCTTGAACCTGAAAATGGAGAATGAAATCAGATCTCTCAGATCATCTATTTATCTGTATTTAACATCACAGTTTGGCTTTTATTCATCAATCTGCTGTTAATGTTTTTCACTGGCAAATTAGGAGTGCAGTTTCTAAATTTGTTGAGAACAAAACTACTTAACTTTTTGTGTCAGGAAATGCTCCCCTAATGCTGATGAATGCAGCTTCAGCTCTGACTGTGTAATCAAGGACTTGATTATAGAGGACACCCATAGGCCTGTGTTCTCTTTGGCCTCTGCTTAGTTCCCTCAGTTCGGTTAAAGGTATGCTGGGGTAATGGTCTTAGATTTTTTAGTGCGTGTGATGTTAGATTTTTTATTAAGGCCATTTTCGAGTATAATTTGAATAAAGGAGTGGTTTAATTCCTCACTGGTGCGATTTAATTTTGCTTTTTTAATATGCTGCAGCTCCAAACCATGCCCATTTGATTGATTGAATTACCTTAAATAAACTGTTAGGACTAATTTTATATATCACATCTCTGCCTCATCTGTGCAACTTATTATCAATTTACAATATAATTAAAGTTTGTTAAAGTAGTATTTTCTGGGTTTCAGTTCCCCAGGTGGCACAGTTGGTCTCCTTGCTATTTTCCTTTATATATATATATATATATATATATATATATATATATATATATATACATATGTCTTAGAAGCAAAAAGTTTCTTTAAGAGGCGTACCTTAGTATTTTATTGCTCTTGGGGATTTTGCTGCTGCTGCCTTCAGGCCAGCTCATGGTTTCTCTGTCTGTTCATAAACCTTTAAACTCAAACTCAAAGCCGAGGACTTAAATCCATACCTAGTGCATTCTGGGGTAAAATTATGTGGATGAGATGGAAATGTGGACTGAAAAGCGCCTCCTAACAGCACAAGAAGAGTTGGTCTGTTTATTTCGGGAAATGCCATTTGAGAGAAAGTGCAAACATCACGATCACAGACTTTATGTAAAAGGCAGATTTTGAATCTGTTTAAAAAGTGAAGCCAGTGGACAAGTGACTTAAACCTGCATTCTTCCTAATGGCCAGCGGGGGGCGACACCTCTAGTTTCCACAAAACCAGACTGATTGTAAAGAAGTCGATGGGAAAAACGCTACTCTTCCAGTCACCGCTGACTTTGGTAAACACTTTACTGATAAATTTATGGTGTTAACACCACCACCACCACCACCACCACATGAGTCCTCAGTTTCTCCACCAGGTTCGCCATTCATCGGCTCTCAGAAAGCTAAGACGGCGACGACCAAAACGCTCAGGTTGAGGTTTCGAAGAGTCTCCCGTTTCCTTTTTTTTGGCACGTTTGCTGTGTAAAAAGTCTGCGATGTATCAAATTTTGGGGTACCAGCAGTTTGTTTGTGGGGAAAAAAGAGAAAAATTGCACATTGTTTAGGATGACATTCAGGCTGTTAACAGTTATACATTTATTTTAATTCACATCACCTGGAACATTTTGGCCTAATTAGAAATATTTTATATGCCAATATTCTGTAATTTACATAGTCTCAATAAGTCCCTTAATAGGTGACACTGTGGTTCACCAGTATTTATTTAGTATGTGTGCATACAATTGTACATAAAAATTGTCCATATACATTGTACACATATGTATATATATATATATATATATATATATATATATATATATACTTCAGTATAATCCAGATTTATATTTACTGTCTCAGCCACTGCACTCACAAGATTATATGTTTATATAGCCAAATTATCTCTTTAGTTTTTATATTTTTAGACCTTTAGTGTATTTTATGTTGTTTTGGTTTGATTCATTTAAATGAAACGGTTGCAGCTGTAACAACAGAAATTTCTCTCTGGGATCAATAAAGTATTTCTGATTTCTGATTACAGTACAAAACACAGTCACAGATTCATAGTTGAAAGAGAGCGCACTAATATCTGCTTAAAATCTTGGATGTTATAGGACATGAGAAAAATTGCAAGTGCGTGTCTGCCAAGAATTGTAAAAAAAAAAAAAAAAAACCAAAAAACTGGATGATTACAGTTTTTACATTTTTCGTTTAACGCCATAGCGGTGCTGTCGATATGGAAATGTCTTCCTGTGATTGCTCTGACAAATTGGCTCCATGTGTTAACAAATGTACAAATATTTAGCCTTCCCAAACCTGTGTCCCTTCAGTAATTAGTGTGATATCTTCTTACATTCACCATCTAATACAACAGTGCAGGCAGGATTCACAGCTCCCAGTGCCAGCACAGGACTTAGAAGTTGGCTCATTTTGCCATTAAATGGAGCTAACAAGGTCCGCTGGGATCATGCCGGCACAGCAATTCATGTCAGTTTAGAATAGTTAAGGAGCGCTGATAATGCTTGCAGGAATGTCCCAGTGGCCCAGTGCTCCTGTTTTTTTTCCACACTGGAGCTGATAGGAGCAGAACTGGACTCCAAAGACTCACGAGCACCCCCCACTCCCACCCCCACCCCAAACTCTTAAAAGGAAATGGCTTTTAATGGACTTGTGTCCTAAAATCATTACCACTTCATCTGCTAATAGATTCCCTTTGAAGCCTGTGACTTTTTCTACAAGGAGTCATTCCGCTGGTGCAATTTATTGTCTTATCAAACAATCAGTATGCATGCAGTGTTGGAATTAACCGTTTGATTTAAGAGATTAAACTGCAGTTTTGACTTGAGTCGCAGCACTGTGTTGTAGAAAAACAATGGGATATTAATACTCAAAAGTCTGACTCATCTGGTCTCTTTGAGCTTGTTGCATGTTAAAAATTTGCATGCAATTATGCTCACCTCAGAGTTTTGATCTCAAAACTTTGTTCCTTGAAGCCACAATCCTCCGGGCACATGCAGGCATGAACTAGCATTTGTCAGATACATCCCTGAGCTCATTGCTAGGGAAATGGGTCAGTAGCAGAGTTTAATTGAGTTCACTGCATGGAAGGTGGTGCAGCCTTCCAGAAGTGTGGGGGCGACAGAAGAAAATACTTTCTTAAAGAGGCTTCTTGGCATCCTGTCTGCCGCAGTTAAATATTCAAGTGATCCTCTTCCTGAGTTAACACAGAGTACAGAACAATCAGGAGCAGTAATTCCCACAGAACCCCCCACAGATGAAGAAGTCTGGATTTGTACTACTGCTGCCACAATAGCAGGAGCTTCAATTTCAGCTGTATATTGCAACAATTTATCAGTTACATTTAGATAGTTTTTACCATTTATCCAGCACGTTCACCTTTTTCATTTTCCCACAGACTGTATAGGAAAGATGGAAACCCAAAAACACCCATTGTCTTCTGGAGTCTCGGCATAAGGCTTCGGTTATTTTTTTAGATTAAGAAATTGACCATTTTTAGACAAGAGAGTGGACTGCTGAGTTATACGCTACTGCTGGCAAGCGTGGTTGACAAACTGCACGGGTGCAAAACACAGATACCTTCTAATCATTGCTAAGTAACAAACAAATGAAATGCTATGATTTCAATCACCAAAACTGAAGCACAAACGTCAAACTTGGTCGGGCTGCACTCCACAACAGGCCAATTATTTCAATAACAATAAAAAATAAAAGTGCTCCAAAGGGCACCAATGAAAGGTTGTAAACATGCTAGTTTGGGTAAAATTGGCCATTTTAATGCAAGTATATAGGGATTCACTCACTTTTTGGAGCCAGCCTCAGGTGGATATTAGATTAACTTTAATGCAATCTTTGACACTTGGTTACATTTTGCAGCCAGTGGTGGTTACTGCTTTCATTTTTATCATAACGAATACATGACATTTATGTAACTATTTTAACTGTTTATCGCTCATTTTAAGCTGTTGTATTTCCATTAAATTAGAAAATCTGACAAATAAAAACAATGAGGGAAAAATTAAAACATAAATACAGTCCAATAAATAAAAGCACCTATTTGGTGTAATTACATGAGCTGCTCTGCAATATTTCCAAATATCTGCTGGCAGCTGCAGAAGCATCCCTGTTTGGGAATCACCAACCTGGAGAGCAGTGAGGCAAACGTGTTGCTGTGTAAGTGATGTGAATCCTGGATGGTTTGGCCAAACTCTACAGGCTTGGAAAGCAAACACTTCTCCTCCCCTCAGCAACAATCCGTGCTTCCGAGGAAGGCCTCCTGTTTGTCCAGTAAGACAGCGCTACAGCTGACAGCAGCAGCAGCGTCTGGTTGTCTACCAGCATGAACGTGAGGAAGTGTAGCGATGCTGACAAACAGCATGGAGCTCAGCTGACTCTCCCAGAATAATTACACTACGCTCTAAAAAGTAATCTGGGAGCAAGGCTGCTGCAGAGGCCTATCTGTGTCTCTCTGTGTTGCATCTACTCCTAAGTGCACCATCTGTTTTTGCACTGCGCCCGGCTGAACTGTGACACTGACTCTGAATAAACTTGTGTGCTTTTGCTCCCTCTCAGCAGGTCATGCTACTGCTAACAGATGCCATTTTACAGCCTTTGATATGTTACACTGCAGCGACTCATGGGACTTAAAATCCATACAGAGCGCTATTGTCATTTTAAAATATTAATATTCATTGCTTCTTGTTATTGTCACCAAGACCCATTAAACTTCAATTACATGTCATTTGAATCCCCCCGGGAGCCCGAGTGGGTGTTTTTTAACAAAATGGAAACACTTCCTATTTAGACTGCACTGAGAGAAATCTTTGTTTTTTCACCGGGTGAAGTTAATTGGTGGATTGTAAAGGAAATGGCAAGTACTGCAGAGACCTTCTGTTCACCCTGCAGACTGCAGGGAAGTTGGATGCAGTCCACATGAACCTGCTGACTGGAACGAACATACAGAGAAGCAGCGCTCCTCTTTCAGCTGTGGAGGAGGTGAGGGAGAATGGGGGAGTCATCTGTTAGATCCTAGTAGCTTTGTTGCTTTCACAAGAGCAAGTACTGTTACTCAGGAAACTACTCCAGTGAAGAGGGTCACTGTGCATTTCATTGTGCAGAAAATAAATCCCGTCTGCCTTTTTATTTGGGCCTGATTCCAGCTGGGTTGAGTGCTTGATTGCTGTTTCAGGGTTAATGAAAGGATGCAGTGACAAATGATAAGGATGACACAATGATAACAACAGCAGTAACATAAATAAAACAAAATACCCTTTCACTTTAGTGATACAATTATTATATTGCATAAAACGTTATCATTTGAACTATCCCTTAGATATTTACTAGTTTGCTTGGCTTACACGCTAAATAGCTTCGAGCTGGCTACACCGTCTCACCACTCGCAGTCACCATGGGCTGGACACGCCATCACAGACTGAAGATTGCTATAAAACCAATCTACACAACAGTGTAGAAAGTAGATAACTGTGCATGTTCTAATCTTCTTGAGATCTCATCTTGTCTTATTACTCTCAATAAAGGAACAATGTTTTATCCAATAGCTTAGGATAACTGCAGTACAGTGAATAGATTTACCTTGTATAACTGTAGTTGTAGCTCAGTCAGATTTAAAATTATGATGAGCCATCCCAATATGTTTTTAGCAGTCCACATCATGAAATAATATATCTACATACATATATACATACACACACACACACACACACATATATATATGAGCCGGGAATACATTCACAACCAAAATAAGCTTTTAAGACCTTTAACCATGAAATACATTTATATTTACAAGTAAATTATCCAGCAGTTGTTGTCTCACTATAGTGCTAACTTCAACCGCAGAAAGCAGATGCCACGTGGCGATTAGTATTAGCAGCTAGCGCTAGCATTAGCACACATGGGATACAAATTTTGATGAACAGCAATGATACAGCGAGCGCCAAAGTGTGGCAGACATGTGACAGAATTTATATAAACTGATTTTTTTTTTTATTCAAAGTGTCTGGCAGTAGTATAAAAAAAAATACAATTCTATTAGCAATTAGCTTCAGGCTAACAGTAAATGTGTTTGGAACGCACTAGGAATTCTCTCATAGAGTGCCATCTTTATTTCTGTAACATTTTCTGTAAAGAAAATATATCACTGGTTGCGTTTATTTTTTTGAATTGAACCTCATTTCCTGTTTTTAGTCACATTCAGTGAATGGACCGCCTCAGTATTCAGTGCTTGTGCCACTGCTATTTTTGACATTTGCCTTATTATTAGCATGAAACAGCTGATTTCAGCTGACTAGAATTAATTCATGCCTGTGAAAATGGTCCTGAGACTCTCAAGCAGGCAGCTATAGTCTTTGATTCTTTTACATAGACCAGATAACAATATATAACATTTTTTGACTTCCAGTACTTTATGTCCTGCCTCTCTGACATAATCAATAAATCATGTATGATACCAGGTTTTTTTTTAAAACATGTACTTAGACTATATTAACAAAAGTATTCACTCACCCTATCCAAATCATTGAATTCAGGTGTTCCAATCACTTCCATGGCCTGTTGTTGAAATTTTAGTGCATTGAATTAAAAAAAAGAGTTTACTGCCAGAGTTGTCTTCAGAAAATGTATTCTTGCAAGGAGGAATTCGGTCAATACAGAGCACGCAGCGATGCAGTGAGGAATTCAGAGAAACAAAGGACACAGACCTTACTTATACAAAATCTCAGAGCATCACATTACATTGTTGAGCCCCTTCCAGATACAGGTCACAAACAGTTCAGAAAGATATATGTAGCAGTTTGGACAAACAGATCTCATTGGTGTTGGAGACATAGGTACCAGGACAAAAACTAGAATTCCCTCTGTCAGAGAGGTCCCGCATGTCCCCACATCCCCTACATGCAGGGTCAAGAGGTCAAACACCATAAAGCACGAGAGAGAAAAAACCTAAATCCTTGGACATAACAAAATCCTCCTCAACAGGCCTCAGGTGTATAAAGCACCTAGGCATGCAATCAGCTTCAAAAAACATTTGTAAACAGTCAACTGTTAGTGGTATTATAACAAAGTGGAAGTGATTGGGAATGACAACACCCCAGTGATGTAGTGGTAGGCCATGTAAAATGGCAGAGTGGGGTCAGTGGGTGCTGAGGCACACAGGGATCAGTGCACAGAGATCACCAACTTTCTGCAGAGGCAATTGCTACAGACCTCCAAACTTCATGTGGCCTTCAGATTATCTCAAGAACGGTGCATAGAGAGCTTCATGGAATGGGTTTCCATCACTGAGCAGCTGCATGCAAGCCTTACATCCCCAAGCTCAATGCAAAGTGAAGGGCACAGTGGTGTACAGCACAACACTACTGGACTCTAGAGCAGTCCCTATGGGACGTCACTCAAGTTCACATGAGTGTGAAGGCAGATGAGCGAATACTTATGATAATATAGTGTATCATATCATCTGCATAGCACTGGAAGATAACATTAAATGTCAAATGGTAAAAACATGTAGATACTAAAGGGAACCCCTAAACAGACCCTTGAGTGACCCCACAGGACTGGTTTCACACAGAGCTGATTAAAAAAAATTCAGCCTTTTGTGTCAAGTGCTGAGCTTCAGTGAATGAGAATTAAAACAACACAGATCTGTGTTAGTGCTTGGCACCAAAGATAAAGTTCACCAATTCCAGTTTTGATCAAATATGGAATATGATTTAAAAAATCCCCTTTGCTCTTATGAGTAATGGCGCTTAATAAGACCATAGACTATATTGAAGTGATTTGTCAATCACAACGCAGCTTCTTGACACTTGACACAGTTTATAAAAATACCCTTGTGCTGTTTGACCCAGAAGCTGCATATATAAATAAAACTGAATTGAATTGAATATTAAAGGTAAAGGCTATAAGACCATCTCCAAGCAGCTTGCTGCTCCTGTGACTACAGTTGTCCACGGGACTATAGCCAACCTCCTTGGATGTGGCCGCAAGAGGAAAACTGATGACAACCTGAAGAGACGGAAAATACGAACGGTAGTCAAAGAGCCCAGAACACCTTCCAAAGGGCAAGGTAGATCAGTATTAGATCGCACCATCTGTCACTGTTTTAGCCAAAGTGGACTTAGTAGAAAATGACAGAAGAGGACACCACAGCTGAAGGCAAATCATAAAAAAGCGAGACTGGAATTTGCCAAAATGCATATTAACAAGCCACAAAGTTTCTGGGAGAATGTCCTTTGCTGGAGCTTTTTGGCAAATCACGTCAGCTCTATGTTCATGGACACAAACACGAAACATACAAAGAAAAGAACACTGTACCTACTGTGAAACATGGAGGAGGCTTGGTTATGTTTTAGGCCTGCTTTGCTGCATCTGGCACCGTGTGTCTTGAATCTGTGCAGGGTACAATGGAATCTCAAGACTATCAAGGGTATTTTGGGCTGAAATGCGCTGCTGTGCATCAGAAAGGGTTGTTTAAGTCGCAGATCATGGGTCCTCAAACAGGATAATGATCCAAAACAAACAGCTTAAAACACCCAGGAATGGCTGAGAACCAAACACTGGATTGTTCTGAAGTGGCCTTCTATAAGCCCTGATTTAAATCCTATTGAACATCTGTGGAAGGAGCTGAAACATGCAGTCTGGAGACAGCTGGAGCAGTTTGCTCACGAGCAGTGGGCCAAAATACCTGTCGCCAGGTGCAGAAGTCTCATTGAGAGTTACAGAAATTGCTTGATTGCAGCGATTGCCTCAAAAGGTTGCGCAACAAAATATTAAGTTAAAGGTACCATCATTTTTGGATGGAGGGATGGATGTAATATGTACATGATATCTATATATATTTAGTAGCACTGAATATGAATATTACAGTATATACAGTGTGAGCTTGATCATACTTTTTTTTTAACATAATTTACACTGGTGACCTGTCCAGAGTGTACAACACTGCCCAATCATAGTCACCTGACAGAAAATGGATGGGTGGATGCTGCTACATGTTTGTCATATATCTCACTAATTGAATATATTATACCACAATACTTACAGAATTTTTCTTCTTCTATATTTTTGGACCATAACCCATTTTCACAGCAAGCTTTGTGACTTCACAGGTAGAACTACTTACATTACCAATGGCTCTGTTCCATTAAATATCCCAGGAGGTCTCTCCAGTGAGCTAATATCGGCAATACTAAACAACAGACCTGACTCGCCTAAATGGAATACACCATCTTTAATGATATTTTTTGACACGTCAAAGAGTGTGCTGTGAAAAACAGTTTATTAGTGCTACACTTCCTCTGATGGCTCAATAAGATCAACATCCATCACACCTACTGTATCTGTTTCTCTCTTTTAAAACATTGCGGTGGTTAAACTTTAGATGTACATTTTTCGTGGATGTGGACATGATGTTGTCGTCAAACCTTTTTTCTTTAAGCTTGTTGTCTAGCTTTTTAACACAAATCTAATACAGCAAACATACATGTAACTTTAGTTACATGCATACTTCTAATGCATCTCCACTGGGTTTTCTAGGTCCTTGACCAATTGTAGAGAGAACAGATGGGTGATATGAGACCATCCCTTATAAGAGCCAGATTCCAAGATTTACATTTTAACTCTTCCCTTAAACATCCATATGCCCTGTAAATGTAGAAGACAGTTCAGCCTACGTCCTTCAAGCCAACAGTACAGCATATACACTGCTCAAAAAACACCCCCCAAAAACTTGACGCTTCTTAATCAGAGTGTAGCATCAAGCCCATTAAACTCCTGGGATATCGATCTGGTCAGTTAAGTACAGAGGGGGTTGTTAATCAGTTCCAGTTGCTTTAGTGCACAGGTGCACTAGAGGGGCAACAAGGAGAAAACAGGAATGGTTTCACAGGTGGAGGCCACTGGACATTTTTCCCTCCACGTTCTCTGTTTTTTCACTAGTTTTGCATTTGGCCAAGGTCAGTGTCGCTACTCGTAGCGTGAGGTGATACCTGGACCCTACAGAGGTTGCACAGGTAGTCCAACTCTTTCAAGATGTTACATCAATACATGCCATTCCCAGAAGGTATGCTGTGTCTCCTAAAACAGTCTCAAGAGCATGGAGGAGATTTCAGGAGACAGTTACTCTAGGAGAGCTGGACAGGGCTGTAGAAGGTCCTTAACCCATCGGCAGGAGTGTTATCTGCACCTTTGTGCAAGGAGGAACACAATGAGCACAGCCAGAGCTACAAAATGACCTCCAGCAGCCACTGGTGTTAATGTCACTGACCAAACCTGTCAGAAACAGACTTCATGAGGGTGGCCTGAGGGCTCGACGTCCTCTAGTGGGCCCTGTGCCCACTGCCTAAGTGGCATTTGCCATAGAATACCAGAATTGGCAGGTCCACCACCACTACAGACTAGACAACGGCCCCCTGGCTGCCATTAGGTATCAGGATGAAAGCCTTGGACCCATTGTCACTGGTGCAGTGGGTCCTGGGTTCCTCCTGTTGTATGACAATGCCTGGCTTCATGTGGCGAGAGCATGCAGGCAGTTCCTGGAGGATGAAGGAACTTATACCACTGAGCAGCCCCCACAATCCCCTGACCTAAATCCTACAGAACATCTCTGTGACATTATGTTTTGGTCCATTTGAGGCTGCCAGGTTGCACCTCAGACTGTCCAGGAGCTCCGTGATGCTCTGGGTCCAGATCTGGGAGGAGATCCCTCGGGACACCATCTTTGGTCTCATTTGGAGAATGCCTCAACATTGTCAGGTATGCATACAAGTACATGGGGGCCATACAAACTACTAGTACCATTTTGAGTTGCCGCAATGAAATTTCGACAAAATAAACAAACCTGGCGCATCAATTTTTTTCACTTTAATTTTTGTGGCATCTTTGAATTCAGCCCTCAGTTGGTTGATAATTTTAATTTCCATCAAACAATGTGGTATCCTTTCATTAACACACTACTCAGTCCATCAGTATAGCTATCCAGCATGATTTTCTTCCCATTGAGATCTGATGTGTTTTCAAAGTGTTTCTTCAATTTTTGTAGCAGTGTATTTATCACTAAGCCCAAAAGTCAAACAACAGGAGAGAACACTGACAGCACCAATGAGCAGAACCATTTCTTTAACGGTTTCACATTCACCACACTGATCAGTAGCCACCCAGCAACATCATCACATCCAGTCCTGCAGCTGATGGATGTTCAGGAAGATGGGTCTAAGAGTGTGGTGGACAGTTGGGAATTGGATCATCTGCAGCTCAAATGGTGACGCTGATGTAGAAGATACAGGGCAGGTACATGATTGAAGGCACCTGGAGAGAAAATAGGACAGGAAACTCTGCATTGCTCTAAATGATGGGCCGGAGTGAGCTCTTTTTCCACTGTAGGCTCCCTTTGCTCCAGATATTTTGTGACTCTGGAGTGGCCAGTGCCATTTTGTACATCAGGGTTTTGTCCCGGCAGTCAACAAAGGAGGACAACCTACATACACCAGAGGAGATGAAGTCAGAACTCCTATCCATCATGGGCAACATCTTCTGCCTTATTCACAATGTTCTTGTTAATCAGTAAACATTCAGTCAGAGGCTAATAATGACTAAATGCTTAACTGAAAATCAAAGGAAGTACTTCATTCCTGTGGCCATCTAGTTACAGAAATCCTCTTTCTGCTGAACGCAATTTTCTTTTTATTTTATATTTTTTTTTCCATTCTAAAATGGAGAAACTATTGCAAAACAATTTCCCCATGGGGATTATTAAAGCTCTCCTGATTGCCGATTCCATATATCAAGATCAGAGGAGATGCTGCACAGAAATGAATTTCTCTGCAGTCACACCATTTAAATGAGTAAAAACAGATTCTTACCAAAAAGTAAGCTCTATGTTTCCATTATTTCTACTGTAACGTATTCTCCCTCCGAAGGCTATTAACTGCAATGCTCACTCGTAGCACTTGGGAGCTGTTTGAAGGAAAGAGCAGACTCTTTGCCCCGGGATGTTGGCCCGGGTCTGTCATGTTTGCAGAGATAGACTTGAGCATGAATGCTGGGGACATATGCTCTGCCCAGTTCAACCATATGCCCATTCTGCTGCTGCTGTTTCCAAACAAACTGCATCACTTTAGCACAACAAGTCCCTGTTTGGCATGCCTGTTTCAAGCAGTATTAATGCAGACAGTTGTTGTATTAGAAACAGAGCTGGAGAAGGAGAGGTTAAAGGAGAAAATCCCCTTAAATCAGACTTAACATCCCGCTACGCTTTTAGACAGTGAAGTCATGATGCACTAAAGTAAGTCTCCAGAGCATGGCATTCATTTAACTGCTGAGCCTATGCTCTGTAATTGATGCTAAATTTCCTGTTACCTCACCATTTTTTTTTTTTTTTTTGCTTGAGATATTCAATCAGACTGAGTTTTGTATCACAGTAGCTTCTAGCTGTGAGTCACAAAATCTCACGATATCCCATTAAAGTCTCACCACAGCTGCAAACATGCCATGCAGTGCAGTGTGCTAACAGTTGTTCCATTATTCAGTGTGTATGGATCAGCTTCAGCATTTGTCTCCACCTCCCTCTCTCTCTCTGTTGCTCAGACATTTTCAGTCATTTAGATCCCGTTTAAGGGTGGATTTAGTCCTTACAGTGCAATAATCTGGAACTTGTCAAGAGATGTTTGATGACTATGGCTATGAAAAGATTGGTGGGAATGCATTTATATATGTAGAGTAGGTCTAAAACCGCTTGCACAAATGCCTGCATCCATATCAGTCCCTGAACCTCTGAACCTTTGTGGCGCAGATGTGGATACACTCTGACTCTATTTCTAAACCTCCTTCTGGCAGCCTACAAATGCTTTACATGGGAGGCTGAATATTTTCCATCTCAATGGTACACATTCACATCCCACTATCATGTAAAGCTGTTTTCTATCAAATGCAACCCTGAAATTGAGTATGCATGAGCACTGCATGGACTGCCAAACACTTGGCAGAAAATCCTTTTCATATTCATTCTCCGAGTGTCCCGTGGCTCTGTGCACAAATGCCCTCCCCTTGGCTTTTTGCTACTGGATGAAGTACCAAGGGTAATGCTCTGTCTCAGGGTGTTGGTGCTGTGTCAGCCAGTAGGGGGCACTGTGACTATGTGGCAGGGATGCGCCCCTTCCCATTTCCACCTGCAGTGGCTGAGAGGATAGTAGCCTCTGCCACATTATATCTGTCTTCTCTCAGGAGCTTTCATGGCTGGGAGAAAATCACTGTGTTTGCTGATGATAATGCAATTAATTAAAGAGCCAATCATTTTAGCCCTGGCACGTCTAAATTTAAATGGAACTTGTGACATATTGCTGTTTGTTGTACACACCCATGCTGGGCTGTGCCTCTACTCATCATCAGCAAACTTATTTAGTTTTTTCAGTGACTGACCGCAACTAATGCAAGTCATGTTTTCTTATTAATTTAAATATCCAAGGAGCTGCATAACAAGGCAGGAGGAGAAAAAGGAAACAAAAGGCACAAACAGACCTGCCTGCCGTCTTTCTATGAGCTACTTCAAAACTGAATTCTGTCTCCCTCTCTCTCCGAGTGCATCGGTGAGGATTAATGTGCGTCTCTGTGCGCGCTATAGCGGCGCGCAGCTCTGCAGATTAGACCCTGCTCCCCTGTCAGATGCACAACTCTGCTGCCATTGTTGCAGCGGAGTTCGAAAGGTTGCTCACTCACAACACGTGCTTGCTGTAAAGAGAAATAGATGAGGAGGCGTGAGACAAACGAGGAGAAAGACACACGGGGATTCAAACTACAGCAGCGGCTCAGAGAACGGATGGAAACTGTCTGGTCCCAGATCTCGTGTAATATCCCCTAGACATCCGCACCCCGTAGAGGGGCAGAAAGACGTGTGTACACATCACAGAGAGATGCATGTGCAGCTGCATGTGTGTGTGTGTGTGTGTGTGTGATGGGGGCACGTCGACTTATGTGGGTTCTGGTGTGAGATCCAGTCAGTGAACATTAATGCCTGGCTTTCTGGTGAAGCTACTCTGATGTCAGTGGAGGAGAGAGATAATCAGAAAGAGTGAGAGTGAGAGAGAGGAGGGAGCAGTAATACCGTCAGCAGGAAAATGCTGCCGGGGCTTTTCTATTTTTCTTGCCTTCCAGCCAGTAGAAGAGAGAAAATAAAATCATGTAAGGTAGGCCTATCCTCGCACAGCCCATAATATGAACTTGGCATGTGCATGATTTTTCTTTCATGCGGTCCCGGCGGGGATCTGATTTGCTCTCCACTGAAGCAAAGTGCAGGCTGTTAGTAAACAACGCACAGACCGACTGTGCCGCAGTGTAAAACTGCATAATGTATCTCTGATTGACTGATTATCTACGAGCTGCTGATCACTGTATTCACGCTCGGAGATTATTTGCACTGAGAAAAAACAAAAAAACAAAACAAATCACAGCCTGAATGCTGGCGGATGTGCAGCAGCTGGAAGCAGATAAGTGGAGGAGCGTGGATTTGTTCGTGGGATACAACAGCAGCTACTTCCTGATGTCTCAGTTGCGTTTGTGGCTCATGAATTAGTGATGGTAGAGCTCCACTCTCACTGCATTTATACCACATCTGTGAGAGGCATTTCTAAGAGGCGGCTTACGTCAGTTGGGAATGTTGACGTATAATTAAAAGATCTCTACTGCGGAAATAGTAGTTCTATTGTGTTGCTGACGCGTTCGAAGATAGAACGAGCACCAGAATCATCTCATCAAAGTAAAATAATTCTAATTTTATTTTATTTAGTTTTTAACTTTAGATACATATTTGATTGAGCTACGTACCTTTCTACTCATTTAAGCTGTTTGTTATAGGTTTCTCGTGTTTAGCTGCTCTAACAAAGGAATTTCCCAAGCTTGGGATGAATGAAGTACATCTTATCTTATTCATCGCTATTAAATTTATTATGTTTTTAATCTATCTGGATGCACAGAGCGTACCAAAGGTACGTGAGAAGACGTGGATTAAAAATTAAATAAAAATCAATCGAATCTGAAAAAAAATTCCTACCCAACCCCCTCAGAATCAGCTGACTTCTTTGTACTTTAGTATATTTTGATGGACCAAAGGAAAAATTTACCTTCATTCTATGCTTAAAGTATGTAGAGGTGGATTAGCTTTTGAATTAGCCTTACTTTCTGATTATTTTTAAGCCCTCATAAGTACAAAAACATGCACATGAAATTTTCCTGGATGAATAAAATTCTTTTACACCCACTCCAAGTGTCGGTCAAAAACCAAAAACCTGATTTTGTTAAGCAGGATTTTTTTCTAAAACCAAGTTTGAGCATCAGCATCACTGGGATATTTCATAGTTTCGATAGGAACCGGCACCAGCCAAATGGCTGTGCTGCAGAGTAGCAGAAACAGGCACTGACAGCAGGGATGTTTTATCCGTTTTCTGGAGAAAACTTTGTAAACGTTTAAGCGTAATGTTACCACGTGGTTTAGGGTGCTGGTCAAAAACAAGTTATAGCGCATGACAGATTCTTTTTTATCTACATTTTGTTATCAGACTCATCCGTCCTGGAACGCTTACTGATGTTTCATGGAATGACCCAAATAATAATTTGTTCAGTGGCCATCGCTTACAGCAGTATAGATAGTTAGGTCCATAATTTGTTGGATAAAGACACAACTTTACCTCTGTGCACAACTGCAGTGGATTTCAAGTCAAACACTCAATACGTGATCAAAATTAAATGGACAAACGAACATAATTTTTTTTTAAAAAAGGATTTTTAACACGTTGATGAAAATTATTTGTAGTCAGTGTCTGCCTGAAGGCTACAACCCATGAACTTCAAACTGCTTCCTCCCTTGAGATGCTCTGCCAGGCCTTTAATGCAACCACATCAGTTGCTGTTTGTTTGCATTCAGTTTTGTATTTAATAACTGAAAAGCATGCTCTACTTTGCTCTACTTTCTTCACAACACGTGGCTAACTTTGCTATCGAAGAATATCCCATTTCTTTGGCTTGAGGAACTCTTGGGTTGCACTTGCAGAATGCGTTGGACCATCATCCTGTTGCACTGTGAAACTCTGTTTCGCAGCATTTGGCAGATTCTGAGCAGAAAGTACAGCTCTGTAGAATTCAGAATTCATCCTGCTACTTCTATCAGCAGGCACTTCATCAATAAACACTAGTGACCTGGTTCTACTGGCAGCTACAGATGCCCATGCCATAACATTGCCTCCACAATGTTTGACAGATTTCAGAACCGTGAAGGCTCTTTCAGGCTCTCGCCCTCTTGTTCAGTGTAAGCAGTAGTTTGCAATTTGTTGTAAACCACATATTTACGTTCATGAAGGGATCTCTTGCTTGAACAATGATGTGCCTACTTCCTCAACAGCGTTCTTGACTTGGTTAGATGTTGTGAATGTTTTTTAATAATTCTGAGACTATACACTTTTGTTTTCTTCTGTGGTCTTTCGGGCCTTTCGGTGTTGCTGAGCTGAAGTTTCTGCTCCCTCTCATTGGTTTATTATTTCAGCCTAATGATGGCGTCCCTCACTTGCACTGGCAACTCCTTGGGCTTCATATTTAAAATAACAGAGAAATGCAAATTCAACACTTTGAGTCAACTTCAGATATTACAGCTGCATCATTTCTCAACAAGGGAACAGGCCTCACCTGGCCACGAAACTGTTTGTCACTCACTTGCCCAATTAATTTTGAGCTGCTTAAAATGGCTGTTATTTCTGAACAGTTGATGCACAATCTTTGTAAAAATCTGATTGCGACTGAAAACACAAGCAAAACTACAACTGTGTCTTTGTCCAACA